>JAAAWM010011487.1:0-82539 GCA_036873465.1 Thinopyrum obtusiflorum | reverse complement strand
TCGAGACTCCTCGTCATGTCTATGATCTCATCCGGGACTCGAAACAACATTCGGTCACCAAATCACATAACTCATATAATACTATATCGTCATCGAACGATAAGCGTGCGGACCATACGGGTTCAAGAACTATGTAGACATGACCGAGACACCTCTCCAGTCAATAACCAATAGCGGAACCTGGATGCCCATATTGGCTCCTACATATTCTATGAAGATCTTTATCGGTCGAACCGTTATGACAACATACGTAATTCCCTTTGTCCATCGGTATGTTACTTGCCCGAGATTCGATCATCGGTATGTTCATACCTAGTTCAATCTCGTTATCGGCAAGTCTCTTTACTCGTTTCATAATACATCACGTCGTGACCAACTCCTTAGTCATTTGCTTGCAAGCTTATGATGTGTTTTACCGAGAGGGCCCAGAGATACCTCTCCAATACTCGGAGTGACAAATCCTAATCTCGATCTATGCCAACTCAACAAACACCTTCAGAGATACATGTAGAGCATCTTTATGATCACCCAGTTACGTTGTGATGTTTGATAGCACACAGGGGGGGGGGGGGGGGGGGGGGGGGGGGGGGGGGGGGGGGGGGGGGGGGGGGGGGGGGGGGGGGGGGGGGGGGGGGGGGGGGGGGGGGGGGGGGGGGGGGGGGGGGGGGGGGGGGGGGGGGGGGGGGGGGGGGGGGGGGGGGGGGGGGGGGGGGGGGGGGGGGGGGGGGGGGGGGGGGGGGGGGGGGGGGGGGGGGGGGGGGGGGGGGGGGGGGGGGGGGGGGGGGGGGGGGGGGGGGGGGGGGGGGGGGGGGGGGGGGGGGGGGGGGGGGGGGGGGGGGGGGGGGGGGGGGGGGGGGGGGGGGGGGGGGGGGGGGGGGGGGGGGGGGGGGGGGGGGGGGGGGGGGGGGGGGGGGGGGGGGGGGGGGGGGGGGGGGGGGGGGGGGGGGGGGGGGGGGGGGGGGGGGGGGGGGGGGGGGGGGGGGGGGGGGGGGGGGGGGGGGGGGGGGGGGGGGGGGGGGGGGGGGGGGGGGGGGGGGGGGGGGGGGGGGGGGGGGGGGGGGGGGGGGGGGGGGGGGGGGGGGGGGGGGGGGGGGGGGGGGGGGGGGGGGGGGGGGGGGGGGGGGGGGGGGGGGGGGGGGGGGGGGGGGGGGGGGGGGGGGGGGGGGGGGGGGGGGGGGGATACAATTCTAGCATGAATAATAAACCTTTATCATTAATAAGGAAATATAACATAACAACTTTATTATTGCCTCTAGGGCATATTTCCTTCAGTCTCCCACTTGCACTAGAGTCAATAATCTAGTTCACATCGCCATGTGATTAAACACCAATAGTTCACATCGTCATGTGATTAAGACCCATGGTTCACATCGCCATGTGACCAACACCCAAAGGGTTTACTAGAGTCAATAATCTAGTTCACATCGCCATGCGATTAACACCCAAAGAGTACTAAGGTGTGATCATGTTTTGCTTGTGAGAGAAGTTTAGTCAACGGGTCTGTCACATTCAGATCCATATGTATATTTGCAAATTTCTATGTCTATAATGCTCTGCATGGTGCTACTCTACCTAATTGCTCCCACTATCATTATGTATCCAGATTGAGACTCCGAGTCATCCGAATTGGTGTCAAAACTTGCATCGGCGTAACCCTTTACGACGAACGCTTTATCACCTCCATAACCGAGAAATGGGGGGGGGGGGGGGGGGGGGGGGGGGGGGGGGGGGGGGGGGGGGGGGGGGGGGGGGGGGGGGGGGGGGGGGGGGGGGGGGGGGGGGGGGGGGGGGGGGGGGGGGGGGGGGGGGGGGGGGGGGGGGGGGGGGGGGGGGGGGGGGGGGGGGGGGGGGGGGGGGGGGGGGGGGGGGGGGGGGGGGGGGGGGGGGGGGGGGGGGGGGGGGGGGGGGGGGGGGGGGGGGGGGGGGGGGGGGGGGGGGGGGGGGGGGGGGGGGGGGGGGGGGGGGGGGGGGGGGGGGGGGGGGGGGGGGGGGGGGGGGGGGGGGGGGGGGGGGGGGGGGGGGGGGGGGGGGGGGGGGGGGGGGGGGGGGGGGGGGGGGGGGGGGGGGGGGGGGGGGGGGGGGGGGGGGGGGGGGGGGGGGGGGGGGGGGGGGGGGGGGGGGGGGGGGGGGGGGGGGGGGGGGGGGGGGGGGGGGGGGGGGGGGGGGGGGGGGGGGGGGGGGGGGGGGGGGGGGGGGGGGGGGGGGGGGGGGGGGGGGGGGGGGGGGGGGGGGGGGGGGGGGGGGGGGGGGGGGGGGGGGGGGGGGGGGGGGGGGGGGGGGGGGGGGGGGGGGGGGGGGGGGGGGGGGGGGGGGGGGGGGGGGGGGGGGGGGGGGGGGGGGGGGGGGGGGGGGGGGGGGGGGGGGGGGGGGGGGGGGGGGGGGGGGGGGGGGGGGGGGGGGGGGGGGGGGGGGGGGGGGGGGGGGGGGGGGGGGGGGGGGGGGGGGGGGGGGGGGGGGGGGGGGGGGGGGGGGGGGGGGGGGGGGGACGGACTTAAGCATCGCTACGGGTGAGAAAGTCTCATCGTAGTCAACCCTTGAACTTGTCGAAAACCTTTTGTGACAAGTCGAGCTTTGTAGACAGTAATATTACCATGAGTGTCAGTCTTCTTCTTGAAGATCCATTTATTCTCTATGACTTATCGATCATCGGGCAAGTCCACCAAAGTCCACACTTTGTTCTCATACATGGATCCTATCTCAGATTTCATGGCCTCAAGCCATCTGTCGGAATCTGGGCTCATCATAGCTTCTTCATAGTTCGTAGGTTCGCCTTCGTCTAATAACATGACTTCCAGAATAGGATTACCATACCACTCTGGTGCGGATCGTGCTCTGGTTGACCTACGAGGTTCAGTAGCAACTTGATCTGAAGTTTCATGATCATTATCATTTGCTTCCTCTCTAGTTGTTGTAGGCATCACGGGAACGGATTTCACTAATGTGCTACTTTCCAATTCGAGAGAAGGTACGATTACCTCATCAAGTTCTACTTTCCTCCCACTCACTTCTTTCGAGAGAAACTCCTTCTCTAGAAAGGTTCCATTCTTGGCAACAAAAATCTTGCCTTCGGATCTGTGGTAGAAGGTGTACCCAATTGTTTGGGGGGGGGGGGGGGGGGGGGGGGGGGGGGGGGGGGGGGGGGGGGGGGGGGGGGGGGGGGGGGGGGGGGGGGGGGGGGGGGGGGGGGGGGGGGGGGGGGGGGGGGGGGGGGGGGGGGGGGGGGGGGGGGGGGGGGGGGGGGGGGGGGGGGGGGGGGGGGGGGGGGGGGGGGGGGGGGGGGGGGGGGGGGGGGGGGGGGGGGGGGGGGGGGGGGGGGGGGGGGGGGGGGGGGGGGGGGGGGGGGGGGGGGGGGGGGGGGGGGGGGGGGGGGGGGGGGGGGGGGGGGGGGGGGGGGGGGGGGGGGGGGGGGGGGGGGGGGGGGGGGGGGGGGGGGGGGGGGGGGGGGGGGGGGGGGGGGGGGGGGGGGGGGGGGGGGGGGGGGGGGGGGGGGGGGGGGGGGGGGGGGGGGGGGGGGGGGGGGGGGGGGGGGGGGGGGGGGGGGGGGGGGGGGGGGGGGGGGGGGGGGGGGGGGGGGGGGGGGGGGGGGGGGGGGGGGGGGGGGGGGGGGGGGGGGGGGGGGGGGGGGGGGGGGGGGGGGGGGGGGGGGGGGGGGGGGGGGGGGGGGGGGGGGGGGGGGGGGGGGGGGGGGGGGGGGGGGGGGGGGGGGGGGGGGGGGGGGGGGGGGGGGGGGGGGGGGGGGGGGGGGGGGGGGGGGGGGGGGGGGGGGGGGGGGGGGGGGGGGGGGGGGGGGGGGGGGGGGGGGGGGGGGGGGGGGGGGGGGGGGGGGGGGGGGGGGGGGGGGGGGGGGGGGGGGGGGGGGGGGGGGGGGGGGGGGGGGGGGGGGGGGGGGGGGGGGGGGGGGGGGGGGGGGGGGGGGGGGGGGGGGGGGGGGGGGGGGGGGGGGGGGGGGGGGGGGGGGGGGGGGGGGGGGGGGGGGGGGGGGGGGGGGGGGGGGGGGGGGGGGGGGGGGGGGGGGGGGGGGGGGGGGGGGGGGGGGGGGGGGGGGGGGGGGGGGGGGGGGGGGGGGGGGGGGGGGGGGGGGGGGGGGGGGGGGGGGGGGGGGGGGGGGGGGGGGGGGGGGGGGGGGGGGGGGGGGGGGGGGGGGGGGGGGGGGGGGGGGGGGGGGGGGGGGGGGGGGGGGGGGGGGGGGGGGGGGGGGGGGGGGGGGGGGGGGGGGGGGGGGGGGGGGGTATTTGGTGCTTCTGTAATTCTTCAACATATGTACCTGTGAATCGAATAATGCATTGGTTGTTTGAACCTGATGGATATGAATAAAGCTATAGCCTACTTTCAAGTTTAAATTAGGTATAATTTTAAATAGCAGCAATTAAATTAGGGCGAAATTATGTTGTGCAGGTCATTACGGCACACACACGGTTGGTAAAACACAAACGTTTGCGATATACACCATAATCCGAGATGGTTCACAGAGAGGAAACGTGTGCAAGCATGCACACAGTTTCCGTTTGCAAAGCGTGTGTGATGTCAGACACTATCACATACGGTGCGGGAAAACTAAATGTGTGTGATTGCCTACCTATCGTACACGGTTTATAATCATGAACTGTTTGTGATGTGCCAGGCATCGTAAATCTCCCGTGCCTGGAATCTGCCTAAAATCTGCCTGGAAAGCTTCCGTGCCTAGAATCTGCCTGGTTTTAGGCAGAACCACAAAACTCCGACTGCGATGGCAATGCGAGCACAAACGAGTAGCAAGGATGAAGCGTTTGGGATATTCGAGATATCGGAAACGGTTATATAGGGACAACTGTATGCATCAAGGCTCCCTATCCCCGACAGTTTCTGGGTCGTGTGGGAAGGACCCCCCTATCGCCCACACTCACTTGGCGACAGTTCCAAATGCCGTCGCGGAAAGGGGTAAAAAACCGTTTGTTTAGGACCGACGCGCACCAGTGACATATTCATAATATTGATGCCAAAAGATGCAGAGTTGATAATGATAGTGCAACATATTTGTGGCACTGCCATTTATGTCATATTGGTGTAAAGCGCATGAAGAAACTCCATGCAGATGGACTTTTGGAATCACTTGATTATGAATCATTTGATACTTGCGAACCATGCCTCATGGGCAAGATGACTAAAACTCCGTTCTCCGGAACAATGGAGCGAGCTAATGACTTATTGAAAATAATACATACCGATGTACGCGGTCCAATGAGTGTTGAAGCACGTGGTGGGTATCATTATTTTCTGACCTTCACAGATGATTTGAGTAGATATGGGTATATCTACTTGATGAAACACATGTCTGAAACATTTGAAAACTTCAAAGAATTTCAGAGTGAAGTGGAGAATCTTCGTAACAAGAAAATAAAGTTTCTATGATCTGATCACAGAGGCGAATATTTGAGTTACGAGTTTGGCCTTCATTTAAAACAATGTGGAATTGTATCACAACTCACGCCACCTAAAACACCACAGCGTAATGGTGTGTCCGAACGTCGTAACCGTACTTTATTAGATATGGTGCGTTCTATGAAGTCTCTTACCGATTTACCACTATCGTTTTGGGGTTATGCATTAGAGACAGCTGCATTCACATTAAATAGGGCACCGTCTAAATCCGTTGAGACGGCACCGCATGAACTGTGGTTTGGCAAGAAACCTAAGTTGTCGTTTCATAAAGTTTGGGGTTGTGACACTTATGTCAAAAGGCTTCAGCCTGATAAGCTCGAACCCAAATCGAAGAAGTGCGTCTTCATAGGATACCCTAAGGAAACAATTGGGTACACCTTCTACCATAGATCCGAAGGCAAGATCTTTGTTGCCAAGAATGAAACCTTTCTAGAGAAGGAGTTTCTCACAAAAGAAGTGAGTGGGAGGAAAGTACAACTTGAAGAAGTAATCATACCTTCTCTCGAATTGGAAAGTAGCACATCAGAGAAATCCGTTCCTGTGATGCCTACACCAACTAGAGAGAAAGCTAATGATAATCATAAAACTTCATATCAAGTTACTACTGAACTTCGTAGGTCAACCAGAGCATGATCGGCACCAGAGTGGTACGGTAATCCTATTCTGGAAGTCATGTTATCAGACCAAGGCGAACCTACGAACTATGAAGAAGCTATGATGAGCCCAGATTCCGACAGATGGCTTGAAGCCATGAAATTTGAGATAGTATCCATGTATGAGAACAAAGTATGGACTTTGGTGGACTTTCCCAATGATCGGCAAGCCATAGAAAATAAATGGATCTTCAAGAAGAAGACTGGCGTTGATGGTAATGTTACTGTCTACAAAGCTCGACTTGTCGCGAAAGGTTTTTAACAAGTTCAAGGAGTTGACTACGATGAGACTTTCTCACCCGTAGCAATGCTTAAGTCCGTCCGAATCATGTTAGCAATTGCCGCATTTTATGATTATGAAATCTGGCAAATGAACGTCAAAACTGCATTTCTTAATGGATTTCTTAAAGAAGAGTTGTATATGATGCAGCCAGAAGGTTTTGTTGATCCTAAAGGTGCTAACGAAGTGTGCAACTCCAGTGATCCATCTATGGACTGGTGCAAGCATCTCGGAGTTGGAATATACGCTTTGATGAGGTGATCAAAGCATATGGTTTTATACAGACTTACGGTGAAGCCTGTATTTACAAGAAAGTGAGTGGGAGCTCTGTAGCATTTCTGATATTGTATGTGGATGACATATTGTTGATTGGAAATGATATAGAATTTCTGGATAGCATAAAAGGATACTTGGGTAAGAATTTTTCAATGAAAGACCTTGGTGAAGCTGCTTATATATTAGGCATCAAGATCTATAGGGATAGATCGAGACGCTTAATAGGACTTTCACAAAGTACATACCTTGGCAAAGTTTTGAAGAAGTTCAAAATAGATCAGTCAAAGAAAGAGTTCTTGCCTGTGTTGCAAGGTGTGAAGTTGAGTAAGACTCAAAGCCCGACCACGACAGAAGATAGAGAGAGAATGAAAGTCATTCGTCATGCCTCAGCCATAGGTTCTATAAAGTATGCCATGCTGTGTACCAGACCTATTGTGTACCTTGCCATGAGTTTGGCAAGGGGTACAATAGTGATCTAGGAGTGGATCACTAGACAGCAGTCAAAATTATCCTTAGTTACCTAAGAGGACTAAGGAGATATTTCTTGGTTATGGAGGTGATAAAGAGTTCGTCGTAAAGAGTTACGTCGATGCAAGCTTTAACACCGATTCAGACGACTCTAAGTCTCAATCTGGATACATATTGAAAATGGGAGCAATTAACTAGAGTAGCTCCATGCAGAGCATTATGGACATAGAAATTTGCAAAATACATACGGATCTGAATGTGACAGACCGGTTGACTAAACTTCTCTCACAAGCAACACATGATCACACCTCAGTACTCTTTGGGTGTTAATCACATGGCGATGTGAACTAGATTATTGACTCTAGTAAACTCTTTGGGTGTTAGTCACATGGCGATGTGAACTATGGGTGTTAATCACATGATGATGCGAACTAGATTATTGACTCTAGTGCAAGTGGGAGACTGAAGGAAATATGCCCTAGAGGCAATAATAAAGTTGTTATTTTATATTTCCTTATTCATGATAAAGGTTTATTATGCATGCTAGAATTGTATTGATCGGAAACCTAAATACACGTGTGAATACATAAACAAATACCGTGTCCCTAGTAAGCCTCTACTAGACTAGCTCGTTGATCAAAGATGGTTAAGGTTTCCTAACCATATACATGTGTTGTCATTTGATAATGGGATCAGATCATTAGGAGAATGATGTGATGGACAAGACCCATCCGTTAGCTTAGCATAATGATCGTTCAGTTTATTCCTATTGCTTTCTTTTTGTCAAATACATATTACTTCGACTATAAGATTATGCAACTCCCGGATACCGGAGGAATACCTTGTGTGCTATCAAACGTCACAACGTAACTGGGTGATCATAAAGATGATCTACAGGTATCTCCGAAGGTGTTTGTTGAGTTGGCATAGATTGAGATTAGGATTTGTCACTCCGAGTATCAGAGAGGTATCTTTGGGCCCTCTCGGTAATACACATCATAAGCTTGCAAGCAAATGACTAAGGAGTTAGTCACGAGGTGATGTATTACGGAACGAGTAAAGAGACTTGCCGGTAACAAGATTGAACTAGGTATAGAGATACCGACGATCGAATCTCGGGCAAGTAACATACCGATGGACAAAGAGAATTACGTATGTTGTCATAACGGTATCGACCGATAAAGATCTTCGTAGAATATGTAGGAGCCGATATGGGCATCCAGGTTCCACTATTGGTTATTGACCGGAGAGGTGTCTCGGTCATGTCTACATAGTTGTCGAACCCGTAGGGTCCGCATGCTTAACGTTCGTTGACGATATAGTGTTATATGATCTGGTGACCGAATGTTTTTCGGAGTCCCGGATGAGATCACGGACATGATGAGGAGTCTCAAAATGGCCGAGAGGTAAAGATTAATATATAGGACAAGGGTATTTGGACAGCGGAAGTGTTTTGGAGGGTACCAGGTACTTATCGGGTCACTAGAAAGGAGTCTCGGGCACCCCCGGCAAAGATATGGGTCTTATGGGCTAAGTGAGGGAACACACCAGCCCACAAGGGGCTGGTGCGCCCCTATAGAGGCCATCCCTATGAGGAGGAGAAGGAAAGAGGGGAGGGAAAGGAAAGTGTGGAGTAGGACTCCCCCTTCCTTCCCTCTTCCCCCTCTTTCCTTCCACCTTGTTGATACAAGGAAAGGGGGGGCACAGGGCAAGGCTGGGGCCGGCGGCCAGCCCTAGGGCGCACCTTGCTGCCTTCCCTCCCCTCCCACCTATATATATATATGGGGAGGGGGCGCCACACAATGGGACACAACATTGTCTTAGCCGTGTGCGGCGCCCCCGTCCACCGTTTACTCCCTCGGTCATATTTTCGTAGTGCTTAGGCGAAGCCCCGCGGAGATCACATTACTATCATCGTCACCACGCCGTCATGCTTAGGCGAAGCCCTGCTGGATCAAGAAGGCGCGGACGTCACCGAGCCGAACGTGTGCTGAACGCGGAGGTGCCGTATGTTCGGTACTCGATCGGTTGGATCTCGAAGAAAGTTCGGCTACATCAACCGCGTTGTGAAACGCTTCCGCTTACAGTCTACGAGGGTACGTAGACATACTCTTCCCCCTCGTTGCTATGCATCTCCATGGATAGATCATTGCGTGTGCGTAGAATTTTTTTGTTTTCCATGCAACGTTTCCCAACACTAGTTCCATAGTCTTCACGTTTATTTTATTTTGAGTAATTTGCAAGTTCTAAAGAATTTGATACTTCCCTTTTCTGAAGACTTTCACCGAATACTTATCTATTCTGCTGCATTTGCTTACGCTTTGTTTTACACTCGGTGTCCTTGTGATGAAATGTACATGTCTTGTGTTAGGCTAGTTTACCTATACTATTTCATCACTTACATGCTTTCCTCTGTCCCGAAGACTTTGATGGCATGCTTTGTTTAGTTTTCTCCAGGCAGTTTATGTTCAGTTTAGCTCGTTGTCCTTTGAAGAAATAGCTTCTTTCAAATAATTTCTTAAAAATATCCTTTCACCCGCTCAGGTCGATCAAACATTTTCACACTTGGAAATTTTGAGGCCGCCAAAAGTAAAAAAGTTCTACACCCAGGCCAGTGCGCCAGTCTTCGTCACTCCTTTGTCATCTGCTACAGTTGCACAAGACAAGCTTTCTAAAAATCCTACCAGTGAGGTTGTTCCATATGGAATATCTCTAGAAGAAAAGAACAAGTTATCTGATGACACGGAAATCGTCATGACTGACAACTTTGTGGTATCACTGCCACCTACTACCATCCGAGAGGGCAGCGAAGAAGTTGATATAGACGGAGATGTGACGCCACCATACTACGATGACTACTGGGAATCCCAACATCCCCCATCTTCAATTCTTCAAGATGCACCTCCTTTGGTATGGCCAAAATCACCATTTGATCCTCTACGAAGACTTTGCCGTATGCATTGTTGTCCAACTATTTCACTGAAAAGCATTCTTGAAGAATTTGAACCTGCATGTCCCACTCGTGAAGTGCAAGTGAATCTGATGCCAGTGCCTGAATTTTCCCACTTCCAAAGTTGTGCTCCTGGCAAGCACCCCAAGTTCGTCGAAGATGACTTTCACGCACATCTACGAGATCTTCCTTGGCAGAAATTTCATGATTCCATGCGTATGCGAAGTGCTCGCTTCTGGAGACCAACATAAAGGTTGTACTATGATATTGTGCTCATCAACCAGAACCGGTTATTTCCTTACTAACATAATCAACATAAGGGCATCTCCAACGGCAACCCGTAAAAAACCTCCCGCACCCGTCCGCGGACAAGGGGGGACCTGCTCACGGACACGGATGCAGGGGCAGCCATCCAATGCTAGACGCATACATTTCAAATCGCATTTTAACAAAGCAGACGAAATTCATGCAAATCGGCTGATATTGACCAAAGTTCGGATAGAAAATAGTACAAATCATCCACACATAGAATGCAAATTAAGTCTAGTACAACAAGGTCTCAAATTCGACTAGATCCCGGATGTTCAACAAGTTTTTCATGAACGGATCATGTCTTCCCACACATACTTCCCCTTCAGCTTCATCCAACAGAGTCTGCACGTAAATGGCCGTCCCTCTGACCTGTGGTACACCACGACGGCACGTGCGGGCTACATATAATGTGTAGACCAACATTGAGTGAATGAATCAATCAACAAGTTGAGCAAGAGGAAGTAAAACTTACCATCTCCTCCATGTCCGCGTGCAATGGCCACCTTGCCTCGAGCTGATGACGCTGACCTGGGTAGCGTGCCAGCGATACGACAACGACCTCATGTTGCATCGTTGAATGATGTACATGTCGTAGGGCGCAATGTACTTTCCTGCGTGAAACTTTTCATGCACTTGCTCCCAGAAGGGCGGCCCTCTGGTTCTGCCTATGAAATCCGCGGATACGGCCAGCCACGCATCGCACAACAACTCATCATCCATCGTCGAGTAGCTCACTATCCTACGTACTCTAAAAAATGACATAGCATTTGAAAATAAGCTCAATGACATTTGACCGAACACCTGCCAGGCGTGGTGTCCGCCATGGAGGTCGTCGACAGGAGGTGGAGTGTACCAGGATACATACAACTCCAGGGCTGAAAGCTCCGTCGGAACGGCGGGCGGGCATGTCATTGCTAGTTGCGGACGTCCGGCAATGCCTCTGTGGCAGCCGGAGACGAACAACAGCGGCGATGGAGGTGGAGGGTGCGGATGCAAAGTAAGGGGGAGAAGGGGCGGAGTGGAAGGAAATGGAACCGGGAGGGGGGTTGGATTGGCCGGGGGTGTCGGAGTCCTAGGTTTCGGGTGTCCGGACTCCCGCAAACCTCCCACACTTTTGTCTCCAATTTGCAGGAGAAATCGCGTCCGACCGCCCCGCGGACCGATACAGATCGGCGTTGGATGGCTTCCGCGGTCCGGACAGCATGGTTCGGACGGTTGTGGGAGGCTTATGGGTCCGCCTTGGAGGTGCGCTAAGGAAATGGAGATATTGCCATGCCTTGAGCCAGTACTTCAATCTCTTCAATTCGTTGGCCTGCTCCAATTTTTCACATGTGTGCAGGATTGCAATGAAGAAATTATATTCTAGTTCTATGCCACCCTCCACATATCTGGCAATCATAAAGATACAACCACTTGAGTTCTTGACTAGATGACTGGCAATACTCGTTTCCAAGCGCCGGCTGTTGAATTACTTCGTCACACTAGTTTGCACTGTGCAACTTCTAGTTCCGTTAATCTGTATAAGGAGAAAATGTTCCCACACACTTCTTGATGAAGAATTTGCACTATGCGCCCAAGACCATCTGTCGCATTGTGGCGAAGACATTGTGCCCCATCAAAGGATTCAACTCCAGTGATGAAATCATTGGTCGGATGAAGAATGTGCCATACAACTTCACCAATTCCATTCCCTTTGACTTGCACGATTTCCTTGTAAGGACGAAGGCCGACATTTGCACCAAGGATTATGCGATTCATCATGACTTACTCTTCTCTTGCATATCAGCATATCAGGTGCCTGGCCCAAATTATCACGGTTTTCTTTCTCTGGTTATGTATTAGACTTTTATGGTAGTTCGAGATTGTAATATGGGCTTCTCTTCATGTAAAACACTCGGTAAAGAGATTTTTATTGGCTGCATGTTCGACGAGTGCTCTTTGCCTGGTGTGACGCTTGAAAAACATTTTGCCGAGTATATTTTGTCCTTCACTGAGTGTACTGGCCATTCGGTAATTAAACAAGGTGATTTCGGTAATCCTAACCCTGAACATACTCTCCTCCATTGTTAGTTGTACCTTGTACTACGTATAGATCGCATTGAAGGGGGTTGTTGTTGACTTGTGTGCGGCAGGCAGTACAGCGCCTTTCAGCGCATATTAACTACGGGGTGGCCCGAGTCGCTGGAGTGCATGTGTTTTCCTAAGCTAAGCCCATAGAAACTAACCAGTAGTACGTGGTACTCCGTGTCCCTCCATTCTTGGGACTCCTAGCTAGTAATGCACGGGGCACGTACACAAATCATCTCCGTAATTCTTTTCACTGGAGACATGATATCCCTGCACATCACATTCGCATTCGCTCTGAAAATCAAGTCTACACACACGGTGACAGGGGTCCATGTATTTGGAGCAGATATACTTCCTCCTCTTCGGTTTATAGGGCTCAAATCTTAAATCTCATCAACCAAGGCATTTTGTGAGTGGAGGAATGTATCTCGTACTTTACAAAATTACTCAAATTAAACTCATGCATTAATTTGGATTAATTGCAGTGCATGCATGCTTAACCACTAGTAGATGAGTAGGAACATTACATGCATTAGTGTGTTCCTTTTTAGTTCTTGCATGCAAGGATTTAATGTGTCTCGAAAACTAAAAATGAGATGGAGATGAGCCTTTAAATTGGAAAAACAAAAAAGTTAAAATAAGCCCTATAAGCCGGAAATGGGAGAATAGTACATGATCTCCAAAACCTTCCCTCTAGGTTGGCACTCCATGTAAGGGCATCTCCAACAGTTGTAACATAGGTGTTGGTAAATTTGCCACCTAGGACATAGTGATGATGTGACATGTAATAAATGTGGAGAGAGAGCAAAGTTGTATGTAGATATTAACCAACAACCTTTGCACAAGCTCCAAGGTGAAATAGATAGCAATCACATTTATTTTCTCACCACCTATTGGATAACTTAGATATAACCTATTGGACAGGGGCGGAGCCAGGATTTGCACATGAGGGGAGCGAAGGCCACGCAAAATATTTTTCTTTTCCAGACACACAAGTAACATGTGTCATTTTGTATTAGAATTTTATTTGGGTGATAAAACACAATATATCTAAACAATACCACTGAGATAAAAGAAATAGCAAAAATATGTTGGTCAATATGAAAAAGGTTCATATGATTAGATTATAACTATATGCTCATTGAACAATGAGATAATCTTATCCCGATGACATTTTGTTGCTATTTATTTTCGAGTATAGCAATAATGTCTAAGTAAGTCATTTTGTATGAACCAAAAAAGCATCTAATATGTAAATTAATAAAGTGACGTACAAATGCAAGTAAAGCAGTATTGATTAGTTTGCGCCGTGTGGTAAACTAGTTAGGGGGGGGGGGGGGGGGGGGGGGGGGGGGGGGGGGGGGGGGGGGGGGGGGGGGGGGGGGGGGGGGGGGGGGGGGGGGGGGGGGGGGGGGGGGGGGGGGGGGGGGGGGGGGGGGGGGGGGGGGGGGGGGGGGGGGGGGGGGGGGGGGGGGGGGGGGGGGGGGGGGGGGGGGGGGGGGGGGGGGGGGGGGGGGGGGGGGGGGGGGGGGGGGGGGGGGGGGGGGGGGGGGGGGGGGGGGGGGGGGGGGGGGGGGGGGGGGGGGGGGGGGGGGGGGGGGGGGGGGGGGGGGGGGGGGGGGGGGGGGGGGGGGGGGGGGGGGGGGGGGGGGGGGGGGGGGGGGGGGGGGGGGGGGGGGGGGGGGGGGGGGGGGGGGGGGGGGGGGGGGGGGGGGGGGGGGGGGGGGGGGGGGGGGGGGGGGGGGGGGGGGGGGGGGGGGGGGGGGGGGGGGGGGGGGGGGGGGGGGGGGGGGGGGGGGGGGGGGGGGGGGGGGGGGGGGGGGGGGGGGGGGGGGGGGGGGGGGGGGGGGGGGGGGGGGGGGGGGGGGGGGGGGGGGGGGGGGGGGGGGGGGGGGGGGGGGGGGGGGGGGGGGGGGGGGGGGGGGGGGGGGGGGGGGGGGGGGGGGGGGGGGGGGGGGGGGGGGGGGGGGGGGGGGGGGGGGGGGGGGGGGGGGGGGGGGGGGGGGGGGGGGGGGGGGGGGGGGGGGGGGGGGGGGGGGGGGGGGGGGGGGGGGGGGGGGGGGGGGGGGGGGGGGGGGGGGGGGGGGGGGGGGGGGGGGGGGGGGGGGGGGGGGGGGGGGGGGGGGGGGGGGGGGGGGGGGGGGGGGGGGGGGGGGGGGGGGGGGGGGGGGGGGGGGGGGGGGGGGGGGGGGGGGGGGGGGGGGGGGGGGGGGGGGGGGGGGGGGGGGGGGGGGGGGGGGGGGGGGGGGGGGGGGGGGGGGGGGGGGGGGGGGGGGGGGGGGGGGGGGGGGGGGGGGGGGGGGGGGGGGGGGGGGGGGGGGGGGGGGGGGGGGGGGGGGGGGGGGGGGGGGGGGGGGGGGGGGGGGGGGGGGGGGGGGGGGGGGGGGGGGGGGGGGGGGGGGGGGGGGGGGGGGGGGGGGGGGGGGGGGGGGGGGGGGGGGGGGGGGGGGGGGGGGGGGGGGGGGGGGGGGGGGGGGGGGGGGGGGGGGGGGGGGGGGGGGGGGGGGGGGGGGGGGGGGGGGGGGGGGGGGGGGGGGGGGGGGGGGGGGGGGGGGGGGGGGGGGGGGGGGGGGGGGGGGGGGGGGGGGGGGGGGGGGGGGGGGGGGGGGGGGGGGGGGGGGGGGGGGGGGGGGGGGGGGGGGGGGGGGGGGGGGGGGGGGGGGGGGGGGGGGGGGGGGGGGGGGGGGGGGGGGGGGGGGGGGGGGGGGGGGGGGGGGGGGGGGGGGGGGGGGGGGGGGGGGGGGGGGGGGGGGGGGGGGGGGGGGGGGGGGGGGGGGGGGGGGGGGGGGGGGGGGGGGGGGGGGGGGGGGGGGGGGGGGGGGGGGGGGGGGGGGGGGGGGGGGGGGGGGGGGGGGGGGGGGGGGGGGGGGGGGGGGGGGGGGGGGGGGGGGGGGGGGGGGGGGGGGGGGGGGGGGGGGGGG
The DNA here is from genome assembly GCA_036873465.1 of Thinopyrum obtusiflorum. Lineage (NCBI taxonomy): Eukaryota > Viridiplantae > Streptophyta > Magnoliopsida > Poales > Poaceae > Thinopyrum > Thinopyrum obtusiflorum. The sequence goes on along the minus strand of JAAAWM010011487.1, from coordinate 67,194 downwards.
GGGGGGGGGGGGGGGGGGGGGGGGGGGGGGGGGGGGGGGGGGGGGGGGGGGCCCATTCTGTTAGCTTAGCATTCGATCGTTTAGTATATTGCTATTGCTTTCTTCATGACTTATACATGTTCCTATGACTATGAGATTATGCAACTCCCGAATACTGGAGGAACACTTTGTGTGCTACCAAACGTCACAACATAACTGGGTGATTATAAAGGTGCTCTACATGTGTCTCCGATGGTACTTTTTGAGTTGGCATAGGTCGAGATTAGGATTTGTCACTCCGATTGTCGGAGAGGTATCTCTGGGCCCTCTCGGTAATACACATCACTATAAGCCTTGCAAGCAATGCAACTAATGAGTTAGTTACGGGATGATGAATTACGGAACGAGTAAAGAGACTTGCCAGTAATGAGATTGAACTAGGTATTGAGATACCGACGATCGAATCTCGGGCAAGTAACATACCGATGACAAAGGGAACAACGTATGTTGTTATGCGGTTTGACCGATAAAGATCTTCGTAGAATATGTGGGAGCCAATATGAGCATCCAGGTTCCACTATTGGTTATTGACCGGAAACGTGTCTCGGTCATGTCTACATAGTTCTCGAACCCGTAGGGTCCGCACGCTTAACGTTCGGTGACGATCGGTATTATGAGTCTATGTGTTTTGATGTACCGAAGGTAGTTCGGAGTCCCGGATATGATCACGGACATGACGAGGAGTCTCTAAATGGTCGAGACATAAAGATTGATATATTGGAAGCCTATATTTGGATGTCGGAATAGTTTCGGGTGAAATCGGGATTTTACCGGAGTGCCGGGGGGGTTACCGGAACCCCCCGGGGGCTAATGGGCCTTGATGGGCCCTAGTGGAGAGAGAGAGAGAGGGGCAGGCCAGGGCAGGCCGCGCGCCCCCTTCCCTTGAGTCCGAATAGGACAGGAAGGGGGGGGCGGCGCCCCCCTTGCCTTTCCCCTCTCCCACTCCTTCCTTTCCCCTCCTAGTGGGACTAGGAAAGGAGAGTCCTACTCCCACTAGGAGGAGGACTCCTCCTCTTGGCGCGCCCTCCTAGGGCCGGCCGGCCTCCCCCCCTTGCTCCTTTATATACGGGGGCAGGGGGCACCCCAATACACACAAGTTGATCAGTTGATCTTTTAGCCGTGTGTGGTGCCCCCCTCCACCATAATCCACCTCGGTAATATCGTGGCGGTGCTTAGGCTAAGCCCTGCGTCGGTAGCATCATCATCACCGTCATCACGCCATCGTGCTGATGGAACTCTCCTGCGAAGCTCTGCTGGATCGTGAGTTCGTGGGACGTCACCGAGCTGAACGTGTGCAGAACTCGGAGGTGCCGTGTGTTCGGTACTTGGATCGGTCGGATCATGAAGACGTATGACTACATCAACCGCGTTGTCATAACGCTTCCGCTTTCGGTCTATGAGGGTACGTGGACAACACTCTCCCCTCTCGTTGCTATGCATCACAATGATCTTGCGTGTGCGTAGGATTTTTTTTTGAAATTACTACGTTCCCCAACAGCATCCGCATGCTTGCATATGGAATTCCAGGCGATCTGGTGGATGAGTATGTGCGTATGAGTGAGTCCACATGTCTGATGTCACTGTACAACTTTTGCAAGGGCGTGGTGGCAGTGTTTGGCCCTGAGTACTTGAGGCAGCCAAATGCCGCTGATACAAAAAGGTTGTTGGTGACCAACGCAGCTAGAGGCTTTCCAGGCATGCTTGGCAGCATAGATTGTATGCACTGGGAGTGGAAGAACTGTCCATTTGCTTGGCAGGGCCAGTACAAGGGGCATGTTAAAGCGTGCACTGTCATATTAGAAGCGGTGGCTTCTTAGGGTCTTTGGATATGGCATTCTTCCTTCGGCATGGCAGGTTCTCACAATGATATCAACGTGCTGCAGCGTTCTCCAGTCTTCGCAAGGCTTGTAGAAGGTCACTCCCCACCTGTCAACTTTGAGATCAACAGCCACCAGTACAACAAGAGATACTACCTAGCTACTGGTATATATCCTCAGTGGTCAACTTTTGTGAAGACAATCTCGAACCCCCAAGGTGAGAAGAGAAAGAGATTTGCCCAAATACAAGAGAGTGCTAAAAAGGATGTGGAACGTGCTTTTGGTGTGCTTCAATCCCGATGGGGTATCGTTCGAAACCCTGCACTGACATGGGATGAAAGGAAGCTTTGGGAGGTGATGACTGCTTGTGTGATCATGCACAACATGATCGTCGAGGACGAGCGTGATAACAACATCTTCGACCAAGGATTTTATTTTCAAGGTGAAAATGTTGAGCCCCTGCACCAAGAACCTGCCACGTTTGAACAGTTTGCCCAATTTCATCGTGAACTGCGTGATTGGCACACTCATTTGGATCTTCAAAATGACTTGGTTGAGCACGTGTGGACTCACATTGGCAACCAATAGATGTATTGGTTCTTATGTTCATTCAAGACAATTTCGATTTGGTTGTAAAACTATTTTATTATAGACAATTTCGATTGGGTTGTAAAATTATTTTTATTTTCAGACAATTAATATTTGGACGTGCAAACTAGTTTTGAACATTGAAATATGAATATATGGGTTTTTTGGCTGTGGCGGACAGGATGAGGCAAAAGGATGCGTCCGCGCGTTGGGCGCACGGCCACCGCATCCCAAGACAGGCCCGGACACGACCCCATTGCCCTACCCAAACGGACAGAATCCGGGCAAAACGGACGTCCGTTTGGGATCGTGCGTTGGAGTTGGCCTAACATACAACCTGTTGGAGATGCCCTAAATGGGTTGGTTGTTTTCCATAGACATGCACACGCATGTGCTCCTAGCTAGTTCTTGTAGGCAGAAATCACATATTTGACTTGAGGACGATATCAAATCACGATCTGACCTGGCTTCAAACAAATTTCACATAACAGACCGTTTCATGTGGCGCCCGATAGCCGGGCGCTGCATTGCACTATGCAGCGCCGTTGGCTTAGGCGTCGCATGCCCGGCCAGCGTGGCAGCCCGGGGCCAGGGCGGCCCCACAGCCAGCCGTGCAGCGCCCAACGCCTAGGCGCCACACTGTTAATGTGCAGCGCCTAGCGCTTAGGCGTCACACTTGTAATGTGCAGCGCCCGTTTCTTAGGCGCTGCATAGTCTGTGTGTCACTTAGGCTGGCCCCACCCTCTCTCCCCTCCCACCCCACCCCACACACCCCCACCCCACCCAAACCCTTAGCCTTGCGGCCCTCCTCTCTTCCCCTCTCCCCCCTCTCAAATCCTTCTCAAATCTTGCAAATCTGGAGTATTTGACCATGGATTTTGAAGCCAACCCCTCCCTTAAGGTAATCTCCTCCGATTCCCTCGTTTTCATCCATAGGAATTGTCACATTTGCTCAAATCTTGCTAGTTTGGGGAAACCCTAGTTTTGGCTTGGATTTGGAAATTTGTGTTGAATCATGTTATGTTTTTTTGCTAATTTGGTATGGTTAGGCTTCATACTATGCTAGGGTTAGGATTATGTGTGTTTTTATGTTGGGGTTAGGGTTAGGGTTATGGTATGTTAGGGTTGTGGTTATTGTTAAGTGGGGGTTAGGGTTATTATTTCATATATATGTTAGGGCTTATGTATTTTGTGCAAATATTGTGTTAAGTACTTACTTGATATATGTGTGTTTTTGATTATTGTAGGGATGGGAAGAACATGTGTTTTATGTCCATCATGTGGATAAAGAGGCCTTTTTGAAAGGCAATGTTGAGCCGGACCCGGATGAGCTTGACATGGTGTTTGAGAGTAGTCCTAGCTATGCGGATGTCTTGGAACAAGTGAGGAAGGATTTGAATTGGATGTACCCAAGTGACGTAGTTGAGTTCGAGGGAAGGCATAATGCTGGTTTTGGAATGCACATTCGTTGGAAGACAATGCGTGTGAACTCCGAGCAACGTTGGGTTGCATACAAGGAGACGGTTGCCGAATCTCTAGACAAGGCTCTTGAGTTATTTGCCTCCAAGAAGGTTGAGTCTACTTTGAATTTGGATTTGAACCGGAACCCCTCCCCGTTGGTTGCTAGTACTCCCCCACCCATGAACCAAGATCAAATGAGTGAACCTCATTTCACGCAACAAGATTGGCCAACATTGAGCCCAATTCCAAACAACCAAAATGAAGCTTTTGAAGAGGAGAATGATGAGTACGAGGAGGATGACAACGAAGTTGCTCTCCATGACAACAATGTGGGTGATCTCGAGCAATATCATGTGCAAGAGACAATGGACCAATCCATCCCTTTTTCTCGTGCATATGCATCGGACTCCGATGAAGAAGTTGACGAGGAGGGGTTCACGCCCAAGGAGGCCCAAGCATTTAAGAAGGTATTCGGGCGGGATCACAAGACACCATTGTTCAAGGATCTTAGTCTCGCAGATGAAGCCGTTGTAGATGGTGGCAAATGTATATCTCTTGGAGCTAGGCCAAGTTTTCACCGTGATTTGGAAGACGGCAAGAACGGGATATATCCCGGTTGTGAGTTTCAATCCTTCTTGGAATTGAAGATGTGGCTCGACAACTACTCGGTTACGCATTATCGTCCACATAAAGTGGCCAACTCGGACGTCAATGTGCGTTACACGATTAAATGTGAAGTGCCAAGATGTCCATGGATTGTGCGTGCAAGGCCATGGAAAGGAGGTCCCACTTGGCGCATAGTGAGTTGTACATCAAGTCACTTGGCGCATAGTGAGTTGTACATCAAGTCACCGGCGTCGTAATCAAGTGAGAATCACATCTAAAGGATTAGTCATACCTCTTGGGTGACCGCACCCTCATCATCCAGATAAGCATATGAGGAACTCACATCGTCCCCCTGATGGTGAGATAAGGGGTCTGATGGTGTACCAGACCTAGAGGCAGATGGTTCATCAAATTCGGGATCACGACAACCGAGAAGATTCGATAACCGCCTTAACTTCTTGGCCTGACACTGTAACATGAACAAGTGTATAAGATATCAAACTCCGCAACATATGTAACATGGACACCTGAATGCGATATGTACCTTGAGGAATGCTCGTAGTGAACCATCATCATTGCCTTCTCCAACCGGTGTCTTCTCCAGAATAGACTGGCTTTCATCAGCTGCTTTCTTGATCTTGTTGCGCTGCGGATGAGAACGAATGAACACGTTAGCCATTCAAACATGTGTAATACGACCAACAGGAAAGTAAAGAAGGGAACACTTTACCACATAGTTAATCACCGGAGCAGCAGTGACTCCTTGCCCTTCCCTGACATCTCTGTTGTACTTCCCCTTTGATAGATCCTCAAAGTTTACGGGTTCTTCAAGAATATCCTCATTGTATGCCGGCAGGCATATCTCAACTCGAGTATTTTCAAGAAGCCATCGTATGTAGTTATCAAAAGCAAGTGAGTTATGCTCACGAAGCTGGGCGCGTGCACTGCTACGAGCTTGCTCCACACAAAGATGGAAGCGGGTAACATACGAAGCATGATGCTTGTCCCAGTCCTTTATCTTCCACTGCCTTCTTCTGTCCAACCTGCATGGTACAAAACCAAACATTAGCAAAATCAAGAAGGAGTGGCGATGCTTAGTCAATACGGTTCATGCTCTCTTACCTATGAAGTGCTTTGTCCGTATCCACCCATTTCGGCGGGTGAGGCTGGAACAGACCAAACTGACGATACACGCGATGTGGCAAGTGAAACTCAACCGCCCAGTTGCATATCAGTGGGCACCGCATGAGCCACAGATCCCTATCCCGCAAGCACATCGAGTTGATGGCAAACTCTGGAGTGTACACTAATGTGTCATTCGCGCCATATGGCTGCCATACCACGTATGAAATAGGGCAACAACGCAACATTGATGACTATTTTTCAGGCAAGCATGAGAAATGACTGTAGTAATGTCCTCGTTACCTGCTCAGGCGTAATCGTGTCCAACTCGGCAATGTACTTTTGGTACATGAGATTGGCATCGTTCGTCATCTTGGATACCACATCCCACTTGTAAGCCCAAGTGGGGAGCCGTAATGCCTCTTCTTCATCCCAAGGATTAAACTTGACGCTCTTCGGGCGTCCAACAGGCAGACGCTCCCAGCTCCATACAGAAAGTAGAAGCATATTACCACCAATGCCTGCACTATCTGTGATCCTGCAACACGCATCGTCCAGCTGCATATGAAAGAAAACAATGTTAACTTGACAGCAAGCTTGCATTGCTAATGAAGAAATGACTTGATAACAAAATAGACCAACTACCTGTCGGTACAAGTAGGCAAGAGTCGCTGAACCCCAGCTCCATCCGCTATCGAAGACGGTCAACGCCTTCAGCCACATCCATGGAGCGTTCTTGCCCGTGGAGTCAGGAAACAAAGTCCTCGAGACAACGTACCACATATAGACACGAGCATGTGTCTGGATCACATCATTAGTGGCATCCGCAGGGCAAGTGGCAAAGTGTTCCTGAATCCACGTGAAAGCAGCTCCGGCTGCTTTCCTTTCCTTCTTCTTCTTCTCTTCTCCCTCCTCTACATCAGCCTCAGCCTCGGTAGGAGCCATACCGATAAGAGCAATCATCTGCTCGCGCCACCCATCGGAATTGGTGCTCATACATAGAGGCTTCCCGTCGATAGGAAGCCCGGTGATCGAGGCGACATCCTCGAGCGTCATGGTCATCTCCCCAGTCCGAAGATGGAAACTGTGCGTCTCCGGCCTCCACCGATCAGCAAGAGAGGACACTAGTGGAGCGTTGAGGTTCGGCGTGAACCGGCTGACCAACTGAATCCACGGGAGGAGTCCTGCCTGCTGGATGTAGGGCGTGTACCGCTCATCGTAGGGCATGGCACGACCAGAGACCCCGTGATACCGAATCTTCAGAGGTTCAAGCTTCTGCAAAAAAACAAGTAATGACAAATCTTTGGGCATGTCAGTTTCAACTAAAGGCAAATTTGCAAACTATTTAGACTACTCATTATTACCATCTCCTTCTCGCGCATCATGTAGGCCCGGTGTCGTGTGTCGTAGGCATTGTCGAGAAGCCAAACCATCCTTACAAAGTTCAAACAATAAACATATATGAGTTCATCTTCATCTCAAATATCGGTATACACTAAACATCTAATATGTGTTCAACTACAAGAATCTCGACATCTCCTTCTCACACAATGAATATGTCATATGTGTTCAAATAAACTCAACATCTCATATTTCAAATAAACTCAACATCTAATATATATCTAAACAAAACTAAACATCTCATATATGTCTACAAAACTCAACATCTCATAGTTATCTATAAAAATTGGCATCTCATATATATCAAAAAAACTAAACAATCTAGGGTTTCACTAACAAGAATCATATATTGTGAACTAATCAACAACACTACGGTACTACCACTATGACTACACATCCTAAATCAAGCAAATCAAGCAAATCAAGGGTTCCATCAAATCTTGGACAAATCTCTAAAATGGCAACAAATTTACGGAGGAAAAGAAAGGGAACGGAGGAGTTTACCTAGTAGGAGGGATTGGAGATCGAATCCACGGATCAAATCTTCAGATCTGAGAGGGATGTGGGGGGGGGGGGGATTCGATGGGGGCGTCGCCGCTGCTCTCTGTCCAGAGAGCGGAAGGGGGAAGAACTGCCTGGTCGGCTGGGCCGATGCGCTTTAAGTCACTGTGCAGCGTCTAAGCGCTGCACATTACAAGTGTGGCGCCTAGCGCTTAGGCGCTGCACAACTGTCTGTGGGGCCGCGCCTGTCCCCGGGCTGCCACGCTGGCAGGTGCGGCGCCTAGCTGTCGGGCGCCACTCGAAAGGGTCAGCAGCGTGATTTTTTTTTGAAAGCAGGTCAGATCGTGATTTGATTTCGCCCTCAGATCAAATATGTGTTTTTGCCGTTCTTGTACGGGTGCCGCGTGGACGTGGCAGTGGTACTGTACTACTACTAGTAGCTGGCTAGCCTGCCAGCAATTAAAGCCTGCAACAGTATACTTCGCCACATCTACCTGACAGTGAAGCATGCATGCATGGACGCACGATGGAGCCTGTGTAGCTAGAAATGACTACTCTCTGGTAATTGTGCATAAATAACAGCCACCCACTCCACCGAACAAGCATTCGCTAGTTTTGAGGGCATTTCGAACAAGTTAAATATAGCTTTGTAAAATGTTTTATGTCATAAATCGATAAATAATCGTACAATTACTTCAATATTTTGTATCTAAATTGTTCAGTAGGAAGCGAGAATAAATGTGATTGTTCTATATTTTGTCTTGGAGGTAGTACTAATTTACATGCATTTTTACCATATTTTTTCATTTATTTCATGCCATATCATCAGCGTGCCTGACTCTTGCCCTGGTGATGGACCGACATCGGCATCTATTCGGCGAAGACCTGCTATTTGGCCCTCTTCAACGGCTTCATCGGCGCTCCCCACTGGTAGCTCACCTGAAAATCATGAGCGCCCAGTCGCCCCCTCCTTCCTCTCTACAGTGTTTTTCGGAGTGAGCTCGTCCAGGTGACGTAAAATTCGGCCGCCTCTCTCCCTCTTCTCTCCGCCGGAGCAGCCGGCCGGAGTGGGGAGGGAGAGGGGTTGTGTCCGCTTAGTTTAGGTTTCGTTTTGTGGTTTGGTTCGTTGTTTGAATAATCCGGATCGGCTGTGTGCTCTGTTTCTTGCGTGTTCTTGTCCGTGGCCATGGAGGTTGGGGTGGAGGACGCTGGAGTGGAGCGCCTGGTTGGATCTGAGGCTCTTGTTAAGGGCTTTCTGGTCTGGTCCCTGGTCTGCTGGATCTCAGGCATCTTGCCTTTCCCGTGCTGTTGCTATCGTGGAGATGGAGATAGATGGGGGGTGAGATGGAGAGATGGATTCTGCAGATTGGGTGTGAGCTCATCCTCGCTGGATTTTGTTGCGAAGCTACGCCGCTCGCTGAAGCTTGTCTTTGGCGATCGATGAGCGGTCTTTGCCGATCCAGTGACTCTTCGGGCCGAAGGGCGGCCATGTGAGGCGACGGCTTCGTTCGCTCGCTTCCTTCTTCCTCCTGGCGAGATGCCAATGTGGAGGCAGTGCTGTTTCCGTTTGAAGGCCATGGCCTGGAGCTATGGCAACTTCGCCGCCCCAAGTGGCTCCGTCCCCGGCGACGGCGAGGTGGATCCCGAACGGAGGCAGGGACCTGATCGCGTTTTAGTTTCTCAGCTTGAGGTCCTTTCTGTTAAAGTCCAGGGACTTGTCTTGTATTTTCATGTTTCGTTTAGGCTTGGTTGTAAAATGTGCTGTTCTCTAGCATTATAAATAAAGTTTCGGGATCCTTCCGGATCCCACCCTTGTTCAAAAAAAAATAAAAATCATGAGCGCCCTTGCGGATCAAATTCTTTGCCTGGCTCACGCTGCAAAATCGGTGTTGGACGGCCGCTCGCCTGGCTAGACACGACCTTCCTCATCACACGTCCTGCCTGCTCTGTGACCAGGCTCCAGAATCCATGGAGCATTTGCTGGTGGGCTGTCCGTTCTCGAGACAAATCTAGCACGACACTTTCGCTTGGTGTCATCACCATGCTCAGGTTCCCTCGCCACACGATTTCTTTCTGGATTGGTGGCACGCTACGTACGATTCAGCCCTGGCAGCCTACAGGAAAGGCATTTCCTCGCTCATTCTTCTCGTTGCCTGGTCAATTTGAAAGCATCGCAATTCGTGCGTGTTTGAGGGAGGCACTCCATCCAGCGCCCAGCTGATCCATGCTATCCAGGAGGAGCTGCACTCCTGGACCAAGGCAAGAGCCAAAGGACTCGCAGGTATTAGACCATAGTTGTCTCATGGTTGTAGGGGCTGAGCACACCCATGTTCTTCATGCTCAAGCTAATGTCTATGCCATCTCTGTGTACGTAGTTATCTAGCGTCCCCAGTCCTCATTCTATTGCAATGTTTCACTCCTACCTATCAATGAATGATAGGCAAGTTTTGCGTATTTGCAAAAAAAGATAAATTTTATCAGCACGTATCTTACAACTGCTCGAGAAGTCCTAATAGATTACATTTCCAGTGAACCTTTATAATCGTTCTTGATTTTTTTTAAACAAAAACCGGGCAAAAGCTCGTGACCTATGTGCACGGTGCAGTGCAGGCTTCGTCGCGTATGCGGACAGTGGAGTGCGGGCTTCCATCCTTGCCCTCCTGAACTGCAGAGATAAGTGAAGAGATATGTTCGACGTCGACACGGCTCTTCTGCCATCTGCAGGCGCCATGAATGAATTTCCATCCCTAGTAAGTGAAGAGATATGTCCCAACTACTACCAGCTACCTCACCGCCGTACTCCGCGTAGTAATAACTGTTTTCTTAGCAGTCGACCACCGGGCCCAAAACCACTATAAAACCGCTCCTAGGCAGTCCCCAAATCCTCACCCACTCACTCACACTCCCTCGGCGGGGGGGGGGGGGGGGGGGGGGGGGGGGGGGGGGGGGGGGGGGGGGGGGGGGGGGGGGGGGGGGGGGGGGGGGGGGGGGGGGGGGGGGGGGGGGGGGGGGGGGGGGGGGGGGGGGGGGGGGGGGGGGGGGGGGGGGGGGGGGGGGGGGGGGGGGGGGGGGGGGGGGGGGGGGGGGGGGGGGGGGGGGGGGGGGGGGGGGGGGGGGGGGGGGGGGGGGGGGGGGGGGGGGGGGGGGGGGGGGGGGGGGGGGGGGGGGGGGGGGGGGGGGGGGGGGGGGGGGGGGGGGGGGGGGGGGGGGGGGGGGGGGGGGGGGGGGGGGGGGGGGGGGGGGGGGGGGGGGGGGGGGGGGGGGGGGGGGGGGGGGGGGGGGGGGGGGGGGGGGGGGGGGGGGGGGGGGGGGGGGGGGGGGGGGGGGGGGGGGGGGGGGGGGGGGGGGGGGGGGGGGGGGGGGGGGGGGGGGGGGGGGGGGGGGGGGGGGGGGGGGGGGGGGGGGGGGGGGGGGGGGGGGGGGGGGGGGGGGGGGGGGGGGGGGGGGGGGGGGGGGGGGGGGGGGGGGGGGGGGGGGGGGGGGGGGGGGGGGGGGGGGGGGGGGGGGGGGGGGGGGGGGGGGGGGGGGGGGGGGGGGGGGGGGGGGGGGGGGGGGGGGGGGGGGGGGGGGGGGGGGGGGGGGGGGGGGGGGGGGGGGGGGGGGGGGGGGGGGGGGGGGGGGGGGGGGGGGGGGGGGGGGGGGGGGGGGGGGGGGGGGGGGGGGGGGGGGGGGGGGGGGGGGGGGGGGGGGGGGGGGGGGGGGGGGGGGGGGGGGGGGGGGGGGGGGGGGGGGGGGGGGGGGGGGGGGGGGGGGGGGGGGGGGGGGGGGGGGGGGGGGGGGGGGGGGGGGGGGGGGGGGGGGGGGGGGGGGGGGGGGGGGGGGGGGGGGGGGGGGGGGGGGGGGGGGGGGGGGGGGGGGGGGGGGGGGGGGGGGGGGGGGGGGGGGGGGGGGGGGGGGGGGGGGGGGGGGGGGGGGGGGGGGGGGGGGGGGGGGGGGGGGGGGGGGGGGGGGGGGGGGGGGGGGGGGGGGGGGGGGGGGGGGGGGGGGGGGGGGGGGGGGGGGGGGGGGGGGGGGGGGGGGGGGGGGGGGGGGGGGGGGGGGGGGGGGGGGGGGGGGGGGGGGGGGGGGGGGGGGGGGGGGGGGGGGGGGGGGGGGGGGGGGGGGGGGGGGGGGGGGGGGGGGGGGGGGGGGGGGGGGGGGGGGGGGGGGGGGGGGGGGGGGGGGGGGGGGGGGGGGGGGGGGGGGGGGGGGGGGGGGGGGGGGGGGGGGGGGGGGGGGGGGGGGGGGGGGGGGGGGGGGGGGGGGGGGGGGGGGGGGGGGGGGGGGGGGGGGGGGGGGGGGGGGGGGGGGCATGATGCGAGCGGATCTGGCGGTGGCGGTTGCTCGAGGTCGACTCCGCGTCAGGGGAAAAGCATCGCTTCTCTGGGAAGAAGATCCACGCCGGCGACATCTTCGTCGACGTTCTCCATGGCCGAATGGCGGCCTCTTCCCCCTCTGGCGTCGGTGACGGTCTTCCCCGGCCGGCGCTTGCAGGACTTCATCAACCTCCACTTGAGGAGGCCCTTCGACGACTGCGCAGCTGGCTCCCTCCTCTCCGCCCCAAGTGGTTCTGTCCCCGGCGACGGCGAGGATGACTGCGCGGTGGTCCGGCGCGGCGGTGGTGTAGGAGCTGTCCTCGATGGCGTTTTTGGAATATTTCTTGAGGACCTTAGTGCTTATTGTAGGGACTTGGTTGTAATTTTCACTTTCCTGCAGTCCCTCTTTGTAAATGGTTTGACCACCGCTGAATACAGTTGAATGCTCTCGGTCCTTCGGGACCGACCCCTGTTCAAGGGGGGGGGGGAAAAAAAAAAAAAGAGGAAAGTTAAACCAGGGGTACATGGCTCCCTAGCCAGTACACGGCACGCAGGCCGGAAAGTTTACTGCCCAAAAGAAAGTAGCCAGCGACGCGCAAACCAACTAAGCATCATGCTCTTGTCTGCATAGATTAGACGCCGAGGCCCGAACTTTGGAGATCAACACAGATAGCGCATCCTGGTCGTCCACCTTAGTCAATGATTTCCACTGCTGCAAGAGAGCACACGATTTAAATAAGCAATCAGCAGGTTTAGCCGGAAACACATGTTCAATACTAAATTTGTTCCTAGTCATCCAGAGGGACCAGCACAAAGCTCCCAGGCCCACCCAAAAGATGCGTCTGGTAACGCCGGACAGGTTAGTAGCCAGAGCCCGAAGCTCAGAGAACGAAGCAGGGTCCCAGGTTACATGAAGCCATTCTCTAACGCAACTCCAGATGAGCTTAGCGAAGACACAATGGAAGAAGATATGGGCCGTATCCTCCAATTCACCACATAAAGCACAAAACTGAGAGCCCGGACCATTTCTCTTACGAATTTGGTCAGCCGAAGGCAACCGGCCCCTAAAAGCTTGCCATAAGAAAATCTTAACTTTAGGAGGGATCCGGGCCTTCCAGATCTGAGAGAAACGGTTAGTAGGAGTGCCACCAATAAGCTTAGAATAAAGCGATTTAACAGAAAAACGCCCAGAAGCAGTGTGTGGCCATATCACTGAATCCAAATTCGCCGAGAGCGTGGGGAAGAGGGCAGTAAGACGTTGCCAATCTTCAAACTCTTCAGGCGACAAGGATCGGCGAAAGGCCAGGTTCCAACCATGGGCAACCAGCTCCGCAATAGAGATATCCGGGTCAGGGCAATAAGAGAATAAGGTGGGGAAGGTCACTGAGAGCGGTGAATCTCCACACCACCAATCAAGCCAAAATCTAATGGAGGAGCCATCCCCCACTACAAACTTAAGGTGAGCCTGGAAAAGAGGCCTCACTTTCACCAAGGCCTTCCAAAACTGAGAACCACCACGTGAGTTATCAAACATCGGGCTAGAGAGAGGAAAATATTTAGCCTTAAGTGTGGAGAACCATAAGGGCTGATCCCCACCACTCATAATTTTCCACCACCATTTAATCATAAGACATTGGTTCATGATGGTAGTATTAATAATACCCAACCCTCCAAGGTTTTTGGGTCTACACATCAGCTTCCATTTAACGAAACGATATTTGCGACGATTATCAGCAGCGTTCCAATAAAAAGCCCCACGGTGCTTATCAAAGCCAGCATGCGTACCTCCCGAGAGTAGGTAAAAGCCCATCAAGAACATGGGAAGGGAGGACAAGCATGCATTGATCAAAGCAACTTTACCCGCATTGGTATTGTATCTCCCACGCCAGGGCAGGACCCTGTTGCCCACCTTGGATACCACCGGGGCAAACTCCTTCGCATGAAGCACATCCGGGGATATGGGGAGGCCCAAATACTTGAAAGGAAAGGACCCTAGCTTACAGTTAAGAAGATGAGCTACCCGCAATGCTTCATTGTCATCCACACCAGTGACAATAACCTCACTCTTCCCAAAATTGATCTAGCGCTTCAAGTTCTAAATATTCATCCACACCAAAACATGTCCAGCGCTTCAAGTTTTTCGTGCACTGAAGGGATGTACTACGGACTACACATACATATGGCCTAAATTACGACTTTGTAATGTATTTTATTCCGGATTTTGCAAAATGAGCTAGAGCTTCATGGAGCCTTTAACTTGATTTTTTAAAATAAAATAATTTTTTTATTTAAATAAAATACACACATACATATGGATGTATATATACTACTTGTTTGCAAATCTTCATGGCGAAATACCTTTTTATGCAAGCTACATAAAAATGATAAAATCACGTGTACTACTCACTACGAAAGTACATGATTTTGCTTTTTACAGCACACATCAAAACATATTTTGTGATGAAATTTCACATGCATATGGTATACATCTATAAGTACTTTTGTATTTATTTTCAGATTTTTAAACTTAAAAATTGATTATTAGTTTTTTGAAAAAACACAGGCTCCATGGAGCCTGGGAGCCAAAAAAATCCACTCTAATTTTATTTTTAACTTGTATCTTACATATTAGATATATTTAGGCATGCCTTATGTTGGGTTTGGTGGTAAAAAGTAATATATGTTATCAGACAAGCTAGCGCATTTATTTACATAGACTAAATAATATGATATGTTGACCACATCACTATTGGAAATCTTAACTTTGCCGAGTGCCAAAATCACTCAATGGAAATAGAAAAAAAAACTCGTCAAATTGAAATCTTAACTTTGCCGAGTGCCAAAATCACTCAATGGAAATAGAAAAAAAAACTCGTCAAAGCATTTGCCGAGTGCTACACCCGGCAAACATGGCTCGGCTGGATGACTCTGGACAGAGTTAACTTTATGAAGTTTTTCCCACGGGCACTCGAGAAACACATAAAAGATTTGCCAAGTGTCGTGTAGAAGGAACTTGGCCAACAAACTTGGAAAACGGAATGACACGTTAACGGTAGTGCCATGCCACGACAAACAGGGGCATGACATGTGTACCAACCGTTGCCGACTTCATCAGGCCCTGCACTCAGAAAAACTTTGCCAAGTGCGGAAATCGGCAATGCCGCAACGACCGAGGGTGGACCATGTGTTGCAACCTTTGTCGAGTTCCCCTAGTTGGGCACTCGGAAAACTTTGGCGAATGTGGAACTTGGCAATACGCTGATAAATGATAGCGTGCACCGTCCTCATTTCAGAGTGTTGTTTTGGGGCTCTCCCCATATGCCCGAGGAGCTATTCCTAACATGTGGAGCTCTTTTTGCCGAGTGCAACACACAACAAAAGCTCCAAGACCTGCCAGTTCCTGACACGTGGCCCTCTTTGTCGTGTGCAACACTCGTCAAAAGCTTATGTGTGTGTTTTTTAAAATAGGCAGTGCCCAGAAAAAAAAAGTTTCAATATATACACATAAATCATGACGCATGCAGATCACATTATACAGATATCTTCCCTCACCAGACATAGATCATAAACAAGCTATATGATCAACATTTTGACACATATCACACAAGTGCCATCATCACACATTTGTATACATCAAATACAAGTGCATATATAGAGAAGTTCAAACACAAGCTTACACAAGTGCATATATTGACAAGTTTGCACAAAACTTCAATGAGAACAACACATGACAAGTGTAGAGAGAATACAAGTTCAAAAGGAAGGAAAATAGCCTATCAAATGCATCAAAAGTGTGGACGACAACTTGTATATTGATCATCAAAGGCATTCACGATGTAAACCTATTTAATGCGGAGTAAGTTTCCAAGATGAATTAATACAAAAAAAATGGTTCATTTGGCTCATATCACAAAAATGACCATATGGCTCATAAATGTAGCCACGGAAGCAAAAAAAAAAAGGGGTCGTGTGGCTCATAAATGTTGCCATGGCAGCGAAAATGAGCACTTTGGCTCTAAGAGTATGGTTAATAGTATAGCCAACAACCGACTACATGGAGTTGCCATGTCACCAATAATCAACCTAACAGTCAACATGCATAGCAGTTATTTACTAAGAAGTACTACTTTTATTAATACATGACCTATCTTATACTCTCACAATGTTTTTTTGGAGCCCTTGCTGCAGCTGGCTGTTAATCACCTCTTCCAACATCTTAATAGATATCTTCGATCATATCAAAATTTAGGAACTCCAAACCTGGGGAGGATGATATCTTTGATCATCTTAATAGATATAGTTGCGTCGACATGGTGAGTTTGGGATTGCTTACACTCACTTGGTAATATAGTCTACAACTACAATGAGAAATGGATAGTCCAATCCCCATACATGAAATGGTTCACAAACCAAGCTATAATGCATAGGCATTTCTTGCCTTATACCTGTGTTACCTGTATGTTGACAATCATCACAACTTTTAACATACATGTGCACATCTTTGAATAATGTTGGCTAATAAAAGATAGATTGAAGTAGTGTTTTTTTTTCATCAGCATGATGCCCTGCATATGAACTACTATGAAAATCCTACGTTATTGCATCAGTCTTGTGTTCAGTGACGCGTCATCGTATCATTCCGTCTAGACCATGTCAGTATAGGAATGGATCATCCCAAAAGTAGTACTTTAAGTTGCTAAAGAATTTCTTCCTCTGTTTATAATTCATGCCCGGCGACAAATAATTTCCTACTAGAAATTTAGCATAATCTGTAAACCAAGGTATTGTATTTTGAACTACCGCAAGACTCTCCCAAGGAAAGGAACCATTGATCAGAATGGAGTAATATGGTATCATTCCATCCTTGACAAGTCATCCGCAACAGGGTTGTCTATACCTTTCCTATCAACAATTTGCAAATAAAATTCTTTGAATAATAATATTCAATAAATCGGGGCATATCATCCTTTTTAGTACGGAGGTACTTGAGCACTAGATGATCCCTATGAACTATCACCTTAGAGTTAATGATAGAAGCTCTGAATTTATCACAAGCAAAGATAATATCAAGTAATTATTTTTTGGTAGTGACATAATTTTTCTGAGTCTCATCGAGGCTTGGTCTGGCACAGTAAATAACATTCAACTTCTTGTCATCCCACTATCCCAAACATCCACGACTGCATCATTGCTAGCTTCACACATTATCTCAAAGGGTTGGTCCCATTTTGGTGGCTGGATAATGGGAGGAGTAACTAATGCACATTTGAGTTTCTCAAAAGCTGAAATGCACTCCTCATCGAAAGATTATGGGACATACTTCAACAAAAGGTCACTCAGAGGTTTCAAAATTTCAGAAAAAACTTTAATAAGCCTTCTATAAAAACCTACATTCCCAAGATAATTATGTATACCTTTGATATCATAAAGATAAGGCAATCTTTCTATCACCTCTACCCCCTCCCTATCGATTTCTAGTCCATTACCTGGAATCATATGGCCAAGCACAATACCATCAGTAACCGTAAAGCGACATCTCTCCCAGTTGAGGACAAGATTTGTGCCCACTTTGCAAAAACTTTGTTAATGTTGTGCAAACAATTATCGAAGGAGGTTACTTGGAAAGGGAAGTCTTCCATGAATACTTCCAGAATTTGCTCAATAAAATCAGCGAAATTGCAGAGAGACATTTCTGAAAGGTGGGTGGTGCATTGCCTAAGCCAAAAGGTATTCTACGGTAAGCGGACGTACTGAAGGGGCAAGTGAAAGTAGTCTTTTCTTGGTCTTCCGGCTGAATGGCTATTTGGGAAAATCCAGAATATCCATCAAGATAGCAGAACTGCGTGTTTTCAGCTAGTCCTTCGAGCATCTCATTAATAAATGGAAGAGAGTAATGACCCTTGCGAGTCCCTTTATTTAATTTCATGTAATCAACGCATATTTGATGCCCAATAATAGTTGTAGCAGGGATTATTTCATTATTTGCGTGAGGCACAATTGAAAGTCTCCCTTCATCAGGGACAGATGAACGTGACTAACCCACTTAATTAGTATCAGAGATAGGGAAAATAATACTTCCTTCCTTACCACATCTTTTGTATAAGGATTTAATATTTGTTGAATTTCAATGATTGGTTTTGCACCCTCTTCTAGTGATATCCTATGCACATATATATAGCCAGGCTTATACCTTTAATGTCCTTCAGCGAGTATCCCAAAGCTTTGCGGTGGGCTTTTAACACCTTCATGAGCTTTTCTTCTTTCCCTGAAAGGTTAGCATTTAAAATAACAGAAAATCTTTTTGTATCATCAAAAAATTAATGTCTTATGCCCTCTGGTAATGCTTTGAAGTTCGAAGGTGGAAGTTATTCATCTCCCTTCCATTCATGCATTTCATAGATTTCATTGACGAGAGGATCTACGAGTGGAGTTGTATCCATGACATGGATGATTTCCTGTTTTTCATTATCCTCAACGCCAAGGTCTTGTTATGTTAAACTTCTCATTAAGTTATCCTCGGAAGTGCTGAAATAGATCGCGACTAGCTAGGCTATAGTCTTTTCTTTCTCCTTGGGTTCTGATACGTCTCCAACGTATCTATAATTTATGAAGTATTCATGATGTTATTTTATCATTCTTGGATGTTTTACAATAATTTTATAGCAACTTTATATCATTTTTTGGGACTAACCTATTGACCCAGTGCCCAGTGCCAGTTGCTGTTTTTTTGCTTGTTTTTTACATCACAGGAAATCAATATCAAACGGACTCCAAACACCGCGAAACTTGCTGGAGATTTTTTATGGGCCAGAACACCCAAGATGGGCCAGAGCAGCACTTGGGGGTGCCCCAAGG
Source organism: Thinopyrum obtusiflorum (assembly GCA_036873465.1). Taxonomy (NCBI): domain Eukaryota; kingdom Viridiplantae; phylum Streptophyta; class Magnoliopsida; order Poales; family Poaceae; genus Thinopyrum; species Thinopyrum obtusiflorum. The sequence continues at coordinate 48,509 of JAAAWM010011487.1, read as the reverse complement.
GGGGCACAACCCACCAGGGCGCGCCTGGGGGCCCAGGCGCGCCCAGGTGGGTTGTGCCCACCTCGGTGGCCTCCCGCACCCCCCTCTTTACCCTATAAATTCACAAATATTCCGAAACCCTTGGGGTTTAACCTAGATCAGAAGTTCCGCCGCCGCAAGGCTCTGTAGCCACTGAAAACCAATCTAGACCCATTCCGGCACCCTGCCGGAGGGGGGGAATCATCACCGGTGGCCATGTTCATCATCCCGGCGGCCACCACGATGAGGAGGGAGTAGTCCACCCTCGGGGCTGAGGGTTTGTACCAGTAGTAATGTGTTTAATCTCTCTCTCTCTCCCTCTCTCTCTCTCTCTCTCTCTCTCTCTCTCTCGTGATCTATATCATGGGCTTTGTTAACATAGATGGATCATATGATGTTTCTCCCCTCTATACTCTTGTTGTGATGAATTGAATCTTTACCCTTTGAAGTTTTGTCTTGTCGGATTGAATATTCAGATATGAGAACACATGATGTATGTTATGGCACTCAACTTGCGGATTCCCGAGGTGACATTGGGGTAATCTATGCACAGGAGTTAATGCACGTTTTTATTACCTTTTCTCCGATAGAAACTTTGGGGTCTCTTTGTAGTTCTTTGTGTGGATTGAATATTATGATCATGAAGTTGTTTGATGCATATCGTAGAATTAACTCACGGATACTCGTGGTGACATTGGAGTATCTAGGTGACATTAGAGTTGGTTGATGTGTGTCATATGGTGTTACTTTAGTACGAACTCTTGATTAGATCGATCGGAAAGAATAGCTTGCATTATTTTAGTACGAACTCTAGGATAGATTGATCGGAAAGAATAACTTTGAGGTGGTTTCGTACCCTACAAACAATTTCTATCTTTTGTTCTCCGCTAATAGGAACTCGGGAGTGATTCTTTATTGCACTTTGAGGGATAATCATATGATCCAACTATGTTAGTGATACATCTCCAACGTATCTATAATTTTTGATTGTTCCATGCTATTATATTATCTGTTTTGGATGTTTAATGGGATTTAATAAGCTCTTTTATATTATTTTGGGACTAACCTATTAACCGGAGGCCCAGTGCCAGTTTCTGTTTTTTTTGCCCGTTTTAGAGTTTCGCAGAAAAGGAATACCAAACGGAGTCCAAACGGAATGAAACCTTCGCGATGATCTTTCTTGGACCGAAAGCAAACCAGAAGACTTGGAGTTGAAGTCTGGAACGCCACGAGGCGGCCACGAGGCAGGAGGGCGCGCCCAGGGGGGTAGGCGCGCCCCCCACCCTCGTGGGCCCCTCGTAGCTCCACCGACGTACTTCTTTCGCCTATATATACTCTTATACCCTAGATTGATCAGAGAGAGCCACGAAACAACTTTTCCACCGCCGCAACCTTCTGTACCCTTGAGATCCCATCTTGGGGCCTTTTCCGACGATCTGCCAGAGGGGGAATCGATCACGGAGGGCTTCTACATCAACACCATAGCCTCTCCGATGAAGCGTGAGTAGTTTACCACAGACCTTCGGGTCCATAGTTATTAGCTAGATGGCTTCTTCTCTCTCTTTGATCCTCAATACAAAGTTCTCCTCGATGTTCTTGGAGATCTATCCGATGTAATACTCTTTTGCGGTGTGTTTGCCGAGATCCGATGAATTGTGGATTTATGAACAAGATTATCTATGAATATTATTTGGTTCTTCTCTGAATTCTTATATGCATGATTTGATATCTTTGCAAGTCTCTTCGAATTATCGGTTTAGTTTGGCCTACTAGATTGATCTTTCTTGCAATGGGAGAAGTGCTTAGCTTTGGGTTCAATCTTGCGGTGTCCTTTCCCAGTGACAGTAGGGGCAGCAAGGCACGTATTATATTATTGCCATCGAGGATAAAAAGATAGGGTTTATATCAAATTGCTTGAGTTTATCCCTCTACATCATGTCATCTTGCTTAATGCGTTACTCTATTCTTATGAGCTTAATACTCTAGATGCATGCTGGATAGCGGTCGATGTGTGGAGTAATAGTAGTAGATGCAGAATCGTTTTGGTCTACTTGACACGGACGTGATGCCTATATTCATGATCATTGCCTTCGATATTCTCCTAACTAAGCGCTTTTCTATCAATTGCTCGGCAGTAATTTGTTCACCCACCGTAATACATGCTATCTTGAGAGAAGCCACTAGTGAAACCTATGGCCCCCGGGTCTCTTTCTTATTATATTGCATCTCTTTTATTTACATCGCATCTCGTTTACTATTTTGCAATCTTTACTTTCCAATCCATACAACAAAAATACCAAAAATATTTACTTTACTATCTTTATTAGATCTCACTTTTGCGAGTGACCGTGAAGGGATTGAGAACCCCTTTATCGCGTTGGTTGCAAGGTTCTTGATTGTTTGCGCAGGTACTAGGTGACTTGTGCGTTGTCTCCTACTGGATTGATACCTTGGTTCTCAAAAACTGAGGGAAATACTTACGCTACTTTGCTGCATCACCCTTTCCTCTTCAAGGGAAAACAAACGCATGCTCAAGAGGTAGCAGTTAGCACTGTTGAGAGATTGCACTAGCGAAAGTATGGACCCTAGGCCTTGTTTTCAAGCATTGCAATACCGTTTTTGTGCCCATTTACTATTTGCTACCTTGCTGTTTTTATTTATTCAGATTATAAAAATATATTTCTACCATCAATATTACACTTTTATCACCATCTCTTCGCCGAACTAGTGCACCTATACAATTTGCCATTGTATTGGGTGTGTTGGGGACACAAGAGATTTCTTGTATTTGGTCGCAGGGTTGTTTGAGAGAGACCATCTTCATCCTACACCTCTCACGGATTGATAAACCTTAGGTCATCCACTTGAGGGAAAATTGCTACTGTCCTACAAAACTCTGCGCTTGGAGGCCCAACACGTGTCCACAAGAATAAAGTTGCGTAGTAGACATCAAGCTCTTTTCTGGCGCCGTGGCCGGGGAGGTGAGTGCATGAAGGTATATCTTTAGATCTTGCAATTGAATCTTTTAGTTTCTTGTTTTATCACTAGTTTGGTTTATAAAAGAAAACTACATAAAAAAATGGAATTGAGGTTGCATCATATTATTGATCATCTTTATATTATCTTTCTTGAAAATGATGGTTCAGAAAATTATGCTCAATTGTTAGAAGAAGAAGTCAATAAAATGTTTGGCACAAAATATTTGAATGATGAGCATGATTGCAATGTTGTTAGTTTGAATTCTTTGAATATCCATGATGCTAGTGATATGCAAAGCCATAAGCTTGGGGATGCTATATTTGATGAATATGATATTTTTAGTCCCCCAAGTTTTGATGAGAAAATTTATTATGATGATTGCATGCCTCCTATTTATGATGATTATATTGATGAAAGTGGATTTGGAGAGGTCGTGACTTTATTTAATGATGAATCCACTATTTTGGAGGACGTTGCAATTGATTATGACAACAAAGTTCGTATATATGATGATTATGGTGATGACATGTATGCTATATTAAATAATTATAACCATGAAACTTGTCATCATGATTTTAATTTCCAATCACATGAGAGTTATTTTGTTGAGTTTGCTCCCACAATTATTGATGAGAATAAATTTGCTTATGTGGAGAGTAATAAAATTCCTATGCTTGTGAATCGTGAAAAGAATGCTTTATGTGATAGCTATATTGTTGAATTTCTTCATGATGCTACTGAAAATTATTATGAGGGAGGAACTTATGCTTGTAGGAATTGCAATAATATCAAGTTTCCTCACTTTATGTTGAAAGTTTTGAAGTTGCACTTGTTTTGCCTTCCTATGCTAGTTGATTCTTGTTCCCATAAATTGTTTGCTCACGAAATCCTTATGCATAGGAAGTGGCTTAGACTTAAATGTTCTTGCCATGTGATTCATGATGCTCTTGTTATGTTTCAATTTTTATCTTTTATGCGAGCATCATTGAAATCATCATGCCTAGCTTAAAAGGCATTAAAGAAAAGCGCTTGTTGGGAGACAACCCAACACTTTTTTTTGTGTGTTCACATGATTATGTTACTGTATTGATCATGTTTTATTGCTTTTGTTTCAATAAAGTGCCAAGTAAAGCCTTTGGGATCATGTTGGGTGATAGTTGATTTGATCTTGCTGAAAAACAGAAACTTTTTGCGCTCACAAAAATAAGTCTCATTTTTAACAGAAGAGTGATTTTGATTTGATTATTTTTGAAGAAGTTTAATATACAAATTTATCACATGGTCCTAATTTTTTTCATAATTTTTGGAGTAGCAGAAGTATGGTAGTTATCCAGATCATTACAGACTGTTCTGTTTTTGACAGATTCTGTTTACAATGCATAGTTTGCTTGCTTTCTAGTTTCTATGGCTTATATTGCTCAATATAAATTGTGGAAATGATATGATACAGTAGGAATTGTGTGGAAACAATTATTAATCTTGTCTTTGACAGTACCAAAAGTGAAATGGTTTGCTCTTTATCATACTAACCTATCTCACAAAGTTCCGTTAAGTTTTGTGTGATTGAAGTTTTCAAGTTTTGGGTGAGATATCGATATGAGGAGAATAAGGAGTGACAAGACCCTAAGCTTGGGGATGCCCGAGGCACCCCAAGGTAATATCCAAGGAATATCCAAGCAACTAAGCTTGGGGACGCCCCGGAAGGCATCCCCTCTTTCGTCTTCAACATTATCGGTAACCTCACTTGGAGCTATGTTTTCGTTCGTCACATGATATGTGTTTTGCTTGGAGCATCAATTTATTTTGTTAAGATTTGCTTGTTGTTATTTAGAATAATGTTTTGAATCTTTTATTTCAATAAAATGTCAAGTATAGCCTTTGCCATGCTTATTTTGCAAGTCTACATGTTGCTGTTTCAGAACAGAAAGTTTATCGATGTTGCAAAAATTCCCGAGGAAAGTCAGAATGTGATAAAATTTTGAAACTTTTTGCATAATAAGATCTGATAAAGTTTATACAGTGTGGTAGAATTTCATAATGTTTGGAGTTGAATAAGTATTGATACTCTTGCATTCTTTACAGACTGTACTGTTTTGGCAGATTGCTGTTATGTTTGCATTGTTTGCATATGTTTGCTTGTTTAATGATTCTATTTGAGGATAGGAGTATTAAATATGCAGAGGCATTTAGTATGCAATGTTGAATAATAATTTTAGTGATTTTATACAGTAGATATTGATAAGGTTTTTGCATTAGTTTATACTAACTTATCTCACGAGTTCTTGTTGAGTTTTGTGTGGATGAAGCTTTTTAGATTTAGGAAAACCGTGATATGAGAGGAATTAAGGAGACACAAGAGCTCAAGCTTGGGGATGACCAAGGCACCCCAAGATAATATTTCAAGAAGTCTCAAGCATCTAAGCTTGGGGATTCCCCTTAGGCATCCCACCTTTCTTCTTCAACAACTATCGGTTAGTGTCGGTTGAGCCTAAGTTTTTACTTCTTCACATGATGTGTGCTATCCTTGGAATGTCATTTTATTTTGTTTTGCTTGCTGTTTTAATAAAGTACTTAGATCTGATAGTTTTTAAATAGAGCCCTCAAATAGTTGCCAAGGAGGCTAAGTAAGCGGCATTCACATCCCGTCAACGAAGCTCTTTTCTTTGGAATTGCTCTTGTGCTTCACTTATATCCTATGAGTAAATTGTTGAATAAATTTAATCTCATGAAGTTGAAATCATATCATGCCTAGTGGTAGTTTCACTTGGGGTTTAGAAAGTGAAATCTTTTGAGGCTTGACAATCACAATTTTGGTCATACAAGCAATTCACGAATAATTAGTATAAGGAAGAGAACTTTCACATGCAAATACACGATCTTGGAAATCTTTTGTGATTGTGAGCCCCCATAAAAATATTATATGCCAAAATTGTTGATGTTGGACAAGGAAGACAATGTAGTGATTTATGTTTGTTCATATTCACATAGAATTTATATTGTCATAGATCCTTCAACATGTAGTGCTTGCCCCCCATCTTTGCTAGCCAAAAATTCCGCACCAAGTAGAGATACTACTTGTGCATCCAAAAACCCTTAAACCCAAATCTTATTTTCAAGAGTCCACCATACCTACCTAAGGATTGAGCAAGATCCTTCAAGTAAGTTGTCATTGGTGCAATAAGGCAATAAAAATTGCTTCTAAAAGTGTTAGATCATTTAGTGTAAGAGAAAATTGAGCGTTGTACGAATTTGTGATGGCAAAGAATAAAAGTGACAGAATGCATAATAAAGGTTGCTATCATAAGGGCAATATAACGTGGCGTTCTTTTGCACTAAGGGGTTGAGCATACAAACAAATAAGCGCATGGCAACCTCTGCTTCCCTCTGCGAAGGGCCTATCTCTTACTTTTCAGTATTTACTTTTATGCAAAGAGTCAAAGTTTTTTATCTCTACTCCTTTTTATTTTTCTCCTTTGGCAAGCATCATGTGGTGAGGAAAGATCTAGGCACATGTGTCCAGTTGAATATGGGTAGCATGATTTATTATTGTTGACATCACCCTTGAGGTGAATACGTTGGGAGGCAAAACAATAAGCCCCTATCTTTCTATGTATCTGGTTGAAACGTTTTGTTCATGTGTATGCGGTGAGTGTTAGCAATCATAGAAGACTATAAGATGGTTGAGGGGGGGGGGGGGGGGGGGGGGGGGGGGGGGGGGGGGGGGGGGGGGGGGGGGGGGGGGGGGGGGGGGGGGGGGGGGGGGGGGGGGGGGGGGGGGGGGGGGGGGGGGGGGGGGGGGGGGGGGGGGGGGGGGGGGGGGGGGGGGGGGGGGGGGGGGGGGGGGGGGGGGGGGGGGGGGGGGGGGGGGGGGGGGGGGGGGGGGGGGGGGGGGGGGGGGGGGGGGGGGGGGGGGGGGGGGGGGGGGGGGGGGGGGGGGGGGGGGGGGGGGGGGGGGGGGGGGGGGGGGGGGGGGGATGCTGATACGTCTCCAACGTATCTATAATTTATGAAGTATTCATGTTGTTATTTTATCATTCTTGGATGTTTTACAATCATTTTATAGAAACTTTATATCATTTTTTGGGACTAACCTATTGACCCAGTGCCCAGTGCCAGTTGCTGTTTTTTTGCTTGTTTTTTACATCACAGGAAGTCAGTATCAAACGGAGTCCAAACACCGCGAAACTTGCTGGAGATTTTTTATGGACCAGAACACCCAAGATGGGCCAGAGCAGAACCTGGGGGGGTGCCCCGAGGGGGGCACAACCCACCAGGGCGCGCCTGGGGGCCCAGGCGCGCCCAGGTGGGTTGTGCCCACCTCGGTGGCCTCCCGCACCCCTTCTTTACCCTATAAATTCACAAATATTCCAAAATCCTTGGGGGTTAACCTAGATCAGAGCCTTGCGCCACCGAAAACCAATCTAGAGTAGTCCACCCTCGGGGCTGAGGGTTTGTACCAGTAGCTATGTGTTTAATCTCTCTCTCTCTCTCGTGATCTATATCATGGGCTTTGTTAACATAGATGGATGGGGGGGGGGGGGGGGGGGGGGGGGGGGGGGGGGGGGGGGGGGGGGGGGGGGGGGGGGGGGGGGGGGGGGGGGGGGGGGGGGGGGGGGGGGGGGGGGGGGGGGGGGGGGGGGGGGGGGGGGGGGGGGGGGGGGGGGGGGGGGGGGGGGGGGGGGGGGGGGGGGGGGGGGGGGGGGGGGGGGGGGGGGGGGGGGGGGGGGGGGGGGGGGGGGGGGGGGGGGGGGGGGGGGGGGGGGGGGGGGGGGGGGGGGGGGGGGGGGGGGGGGGGGGGGGGGGGGGGGGGGGGGGGGGGGGGGGGGGGGGGGGGGGGGGGGGGGGGGGGGGGGGGGGGGGGGGGGGGGGGGGGGGGGGGGGGGGGGGGGGGGGGGGGGGGGGGGGGGGGGGGGGGGGGGGGGGGGGGGGGGGGGGGGGGGGGGGGGGGGGGGGGGGGGGGGGGGGGGGGGGGGGGGGGGGGGGGGGGGGGGGGGGGGGGGGGGGGGGGGGGGGGGGGGGGGGGGGGGGGGGGGGGGGGGGGGGGGGGGGGGGGGGGGGGGGGGGGGGGGGGGGGGGGGGGGGGGGGGGGGGGGGGGGGGGGGGGGGGGGGGGGGGGGGGGGGGGGGGGGGGGGGGGGGGGGGGGGGGGGGGGGGGGGGGGGGGGGGGGGGGGGGGGGGGGGGGGGGGGGGGGGGGGGGGGGGGGGGGGGGGGGGGGGGGGGGGGGGGGGGGGGGGGGGGGGGGGGGGGGGGGGGGGGGGGGGGGGGGGGGGGGGGGGGGGGGGGGGGGGGGGGGGGGGGGGGGGTTGTATTGGGTGTGTTGGGGACACAAGAGATTTCTTGTATTTGGTCGCAGGGTCGTTTGAGAGATACCATCTTCATCCTACACCTCTCATGGATTGATAAACCTTAGGGCATCCACTTGAGGGAAAATTGCTACTGTCCTACAAAACTCTGCGCTTGGAGGCCCAACACTTGTCTACAAGAATAAAGTTGCGTAGTAGACATCAGTTTCCTCCGGATATGGCTCGCATTTAAACGCAAAAAAGGAAACTCCAATTTTTCCTGCCCAAAGTTGAGAGTTGTTGCCTTCTTCTTTCGGTTTATTTGCACCTGCAGTATATTTGCCTCTCCTGTCTAATCCCAAGATTTCCAATTGAATTGGATTTTATCTAGTAACCCCCAAGCTTGAGTATACCATAGTCCATAAATGCTCCCCCAGATGCAAGGTAAATAGTTCCTTTACTTTGGCCATCAAGTCCTCCATAAATAATATGCATCACTTACCATGGTGGGTAATTGTGATGGGGACAATTATCAAGTAGAGAACACCTTAGATAGTCTTTAACTAAGCTTTCACCTAGTTTTTGTGTAAAGTTACCGGTCATGCCGCTCGCACAATAAGATTTCTTTACCGGATAAAAGCGAGTGAAGAACACACTAGACAATTTCTCCCAGGTGTCAAAGGTACCCGCGGGGTAAACATGCAACCATGCTTTTGCTTTGGCGGTTAGAGCATGGCCAAAAAGTTTCAATTTATTTCATCATGAGTGCGTTTAATTGAAAAGTCTCGCATATGTCGTCAAATTGATGCACATGTTGATACAGGTCTTCAATACCATCCCCTATAACTTTTTTACTCTGCAGCATATTGAGTAAAAATGAGTTGATTTCATAAGTTTCACCATTAGGTCTTGGGCCTAGAGATTTGAAAGTATCTTTGATAGGAGGTCGTGAGGATGTGGCGAGTTGACATAATTGTTCACACTCGGACATGATTGCCTAAACCTGCAAAATAACCTAGTACACAATATAAATCAAAAATTAGCAAAGACAAAAAAAACTCAATCCCCGTCAAGGTGCAAAACAAGCTTGATGACCTACAAGTGTGCGGAGTTTACTTCTATTTTTTAAGTAAGCCCAGAGGTAGCACATGGAAAGGTCTTTGCCTCTTAGTGAGCTTTATGGAATTGTGCCAGCAAGGTAATCATGGTCCATAGCAAATTGGAGATAGAAGTTTAAAATATTGTGAGTGGTGACTGACAATATTGTGTGAAAATAAAATAGGAGAGTGAGAGAGAGGATAAATGAGAGCGATTAATTAGATCAATCTGGCTAAGGCGTCATGAGGGAGTCTGGATTCCCCACTAGTATGTGTCTACTGTAATATATGTGTGAAGCATAGTTCTAGGTTCAGATAACAAAGCAACCTTGCATCTTTCTAAGTGGACGGAGCATGGTACAACATATGTGCTACTCACGTAGGTCCATATCACACACGCCACCATAATTCCTCCCCACAGCAGGTTACGACAACGATGATTAAGGGTTACCCGTGGACGTGGCCAATGGCCGGTTCTCCGTTATTCCCATGGCAATTGCTCAGGGAAGGAAGGGAGGATATTGTTGTCACCTCTTTACCTCAGCATCCCACAATCATAACAAGAGTAAGATCCTTCATGAAGAATATTAACTTAAATATGCAAATGAGGATTCAATATTCTATAGGTGTTGAGCTCCTTAATATACTAGTATTCCTCCATATCCCCGAGAACTAGGGGTATTACTCGGACATAGACATGACAAACATCACAAGGATAATAATGGTAAACATGGATGAATGATCAAAGTAATACTCGTAGGTTTCTGATACGTCTCCAATGTATCTATAATTTTTTATTGTTCCATGCTATTATATTGGGGGGGGGGGGGGGGGGGGGGGGGGGGGGGGGGGGGGGGGGGGGGGGGGGGGGGGGGGGGGGGGGGGGGGGGGGGGGGGGGGGGGGGGGGGGGGGGGGGGGGGGGGGGGGGGGGGGGGGGGGGGGGGGGGGGGGGGGGGGGGGGGGGGGGGGGGGGGGGGGGGGGGGGGGGGGGGGGGGGGGGGGGGGGGGGGGGGGGGGGGGGGGGGGGGGGGGGGGGGGGGGGGGGGGGGGGGGGGGGGGGGGGGGGGGGGGGGGGGGGGGGGGGGGGGGGGGGGGGGGGGGGGGGGGGGGGGGGGGGGGGGGGGGGGGGGGGGGGGGGGGGGGGGGGGGGGGGGGGGGGGGGGGGGGGGGGGGGGGGGGGGGGGGGGGGGGGGGGGGGGGGGGGGGGGGGGGGGGGGGGGGGGGGGGGGGGGGGGGGGGGGGGGGGGGGGGGGGGGGGGGGGGGGGGGGGGGGGGGGGGGGGGGGGGGGGGGGGGGGGGGGGGGGGGGGGGGGGGGGGGGGGGGGGGGGGGGGGGGGGGGGGGGGGGGGGGGGGGGGGGGGGGGGGGGGGGGGGGGGGGGGGGGGGGGGGGGGGGGGGGGGGGGGGGGGGGGGGGGGGGGGGGGGGGGGGGGGGGGGGGGGGGGGGGGGGGGGGGGGGGGGGGGGGGGGGGGGGGGGGGGGGGGGGGGGGGGGGGGGGGGGGGGGGGGGGGGGGGGGGGGGGGGGGGGGGGGGGGGGGGGGGGGGGGGGGGGGGGGGGGGGGGGGGGGGGGGGGGGGGGGGGGGGGGGGGGGGGGGGGGGGGGGGGGGGGGGGGGGGGGGGGGGGGGGGGGGGGGGGGGGGGGGGGGGGGGGGGGGGGGGGGGGGGGGGGGGGGGGGGGGGGGGGGGGGGGGGGGGGGGGGGGGGGGGGGGGGGGGGGGGGGGGGGGGGGGGGGGGGGGGGGGGGGGGGGGGGGGGGGGGGGGGGGGGGGGGGGGGGGGGGGGGGGGGGGGGGGGGGGGGGGGGGGGGGGGGGGGGGGGGGGGGGGGGGGGGGGGGGGGGGGGGGGGGGGGGGGGGGGGGGGGGGGGGGGGGGGGGGGGGGGGGGGGGGGGGGGGGGGGGGGGGGGGGGGGGGGGGGGGGGGGGGGGGGGGGGGGGGGGGGGGGGGGGGGGGGGGGGGGGGGGGGGGGGGGGGGGGGGGGGGGGGGGGGGGGGGGGGGGGGGGGGGGGGGGGGGGGGGGGGGGGGGGGGGGGGGGGGGGGGGGGGGGGGGGGGGGGGGGGGGGGGGGGGGGGGGGGGGGGGGGGGGGGGGGGGGGGGGGGGGGGGGGGGGGGGGGGGGGGGGGGGGGGGGGGGGGGGGGGGGGGGGGGGGGGGGGGGGGGGGGGGGGGGGGGGGGGGGGGGGGGGGTATTTTATATTATTTTTGGGACTAACCTATTAACCTATAGCCCAGTGCCAGTTCCTGTTTTTTCCTTGTTTTTGAGTTTCGCAGAAAAGGAATACCAAACGGAGTGAAACCTTAACGATGATTTTTCTTGGACAAAAAGACAACCAGGAGACTTGGAGATGAAGTCGGAGGAGCCACGAGGCGGCCACAAGGACGAAGGGCGTGCCCAGGGGGTAGGGCGCGCCCCCCACCCTTGTGGGCCCCCCATGACCCTCCTGACCTAATTCTTTCGCCTATATATTCCCAAATATCCCCAAACCACCAGAAGCATCCACGAAAAGACTTTTCCACCGCCGCAACCTTCTGTACCCGTGAGATCCCATCTAGGAACCATTTTTGGCACCCTGCCGGAGGGGATTAGATCAAGGAGGGCTTCTACATCAACTCTATTGCCCTTCCAATGAAGCGTCAGTAGTTTACCACAGACGTATGGGTCCATAGCTAGTAGCTAGATGGCTTCTTCTCTCCCTTTGATTCTCAATGCCATGTTCTCCTCGATGTTCTTGGAGATCTATTCGATGTAATACTTTTTTGCGGGGGGGGGGGGGGGGGGGGGGGGGGGGGGGGGGGGGGGGGGGGGGGGGGGGGGGGGGGGGGGGGGGGGGGGGGGGGGGGGGGGGGGGGGGGGGGGGGGGGGGGGGGGGGGGGGGGGGGGGGGGGGGGGGGGGGGGGGGGGGGGGGGGGGGGGGGGGGGGGGGGGGGGGGGGGGGGGGGGGGGGGGGGGGGGGGGGGGGGGGGGGGGGGGGGGGGGGGGGGGGGGGGGGGGGGGGGGGGGGGGGGGGGGGGGGGGGGGGGGGGGGGGGGGGGGGGGGGGGGGGGGGGGGGGGGGGGGGGGGGGGGGGGGGGGGGGGGGGGGGGGGGGGGGGGGGGGGGGGGGGGGGGGGGGGGGGGGGGGGGGGGGGGGGGGGGGGGGGGGGGGGGGGGGGGGGGGGGGGGGGGGGGGGGGGGGGGGGGGGGGGGGGGGGGGGGGGGGGGGGGGGGGGGGGGGGGGGGGGGGGGGGGGGGGGGGGGGGGGGGGGGGGGGGGGGGGGGGGGGGGGGGGGGGGGGGGGGGGGGGGGGGGGGGTCTACTTGACACGGACGTGATGCCTACATTCATGATCATTGCCTTAGATATCGTCATAACTTTGCGCTTTTCTACCAATTGCTCAACAGTAATTTGTTCACCCACCGTATTATTTGCTATCTTGAGAGAAGCCTCTAATGAAACCTATGGCCCCGGGTCTATTTTCCATCATATTAGTTTCCAATATACTATTTTGCAATCTTTTACTTTCCGATCTATAAACCAAAAATACCAAAAATAATTACTTTATCATTTATCTATCTCTATCAGATCTCACTTTTGCAGGTAACCGTGAAGGGATTGACAACCCCTTTATCACGTTGGGTGCAAGTTGTTTGATTGTTTGTGCAGGTATTAGGTGATTTGTGCATTGTCTCCTACTAGATTGATACCTTGGTTCTCAAACTGAGGAAAATACTTATCTCTATTTTGCCGCATCACCCTTTCCTCTTCAAGGGAAAACCAACGCAAGCTCAAGAAGTAGCAGGAAGAATTTCTGGCACCGTTGCCGGGGAAATCTACGCCAAGTCAAGACATACCAAGTACCCATCATAAACTCTCATCTCTTGCATTGAATTATTAGCCATTCGTCTCTCATTTTCCCCTCCCCCACTTCTAAAACGATTTTCGAAAAGATTTGCCTTTTCGCTTCGCCCCTCTTCCGTTCGTCTTCTTCGTTTGCTTTTTTGTGCTCGTGTGTTGGATTGCTTGCTTTGTCACGATGGCTCAAGAGAATATCAAATTGTGTGATTTTTCCAACACCAATAACAATGATTTTATTAGTGCTCCGATTGCTCCCGCCACTAGTGCGGAATCTTATGAAATTAATGTCGCTTTGCTAAATCTTGTTATCAAAGATCAATTTTTTGGCCTTCCTAGTGAAGATGCCGAATCCCATCTTAATAGATTCATTAATTTATGTGATATGCAAAAGAAAAAAGATGTGGATTATGATATTGTTAAATTGAAGCTATTTCTGTTCTCACAACAAGATCGTGCTAAAACTTGGTTTTCATCTTTGCCTAAAAATAGTATTAATTCATGGAATAAGTGTAAAGATGCCTTTATTTCCAAGTATAATTTCCTCCCGCTAAGATCATCTCCCTTAGGAATGATATTATGAATTTTAAGCAACTTGATCATGAACATGTTGCACAATCTTGGGAGAGGATGAAATTGATGGTACGAAATTGCCCTACTCATGGTCTGAATTTGTGGATGATTATACAAATTTTTTATGCCGGATTGAATTTTGCTTCTGGGGGGGGGGGGGGGGGGGGGGGGGGGGGGGGGGGGGGGGGGGGGGGGGGGGGGGGGGGGGGGGGGGGGGGGGGGGGGGGGGGGGGGGGGGGGGGGGGGGGGGGGGGGGGGGGGGGGGGGGGGGGGGGGGGGGGGGGGGGGGGGGGGGGGGGGGGGGGGGGGGGGGGGGGGGGGGGGGGGGGGGGGGGGGGGGGGGGGGGGGGGGGGGGGGGGGGGGGGGGGGGGGGGGGGGGGGGGGGGGGGGGGGGGGGGGGGGGGGGGGGGGGGGGGGGGGGGGGGGGGGGGGGGGGGGGGGGGGGGGGGGGGGGGGGGGGGGGGGGGGGGGGGGGGGGGGGGGGGGGGGGGGGGGGGGGGGGGGGGGGGGGGGGGGGGGGGGGGGGGGGGGGGGGGGGGGGGGGGGGGGGGGGGGGGGGGGGGGGGGGGGGGGGGGGGGGGGGGGGGGGGGGGGGGGGGGGGGGGGGGGGGGGGGGGGGGGGGGGGGGGGGGGGGGGGGGGGGGGGGGGGGGGGGGGGGGGGGGGGGGGGGGGGGGGGGGGGGGGGGGGGGGGGGGGGGGGGGGGGGGGGGGGGGGGGGGGGGGGGGGGGGGGGGGGGGGGGGGGGGGGGGGGGGGGGGGGGGGGGGGGGGGGGGGGGGGGGGGGGGGGGGGGGGGGGGGGGGGGGGGGGGGGGGGGGGGGGGGGGGGGGGGGGGGGGGGGGGGGGGGGGGGGGGGGGGGGGGGGGGGGGGGGGGGGGGGGGGGGGGGGGGGGGGGGGGGGGGGGGGGGGGGGGGGGGGGGGGGGGGGGGGGGGGGGGGGGGGGGGGGGGGGGGGGGGGGGGGGGGGGGGGGGGGGGGGGGGGGGGGGGGGGGGGGGGGGGGGGGGGGGGGGGGGGGGGGGGGGGGGGGGGGGGGGGGGGGGGGGGGGGGGGGGGGGGGGGGGGGGGGGGGGGGGGGGGGGGGGGGGGGGGGGGGGGGGGGGGGGGGGGGGGGGGGGGGGGGGGGGGGGGGGGGGAAGTAGCAATGAACCCACTCTTTTGGATTTCAAGGAATTTAATTATGATAATTATTCTTTAATATATTATATTTACTTGTTGCAATCCATGTTGAATTCTCCTCATGCTTATAATGAAAACAAAGCTTTTACTAAACATATCGTTGATGCCATGATGCAATCTTTTGAAGACAAGCTTGAATTGGAAGTTTCTATCCCTAAAAAACTTTATGATGAGTGGGAACCTACTATCAAGATTAATATTAAAGATTATGAATGACATGCTTTGTGTGATTCGGGTGCTAGTGTTTCCACGATTCCAAAAACTTTATGTGATGTGTTAGGTTTCCGTGAATTCGATGATTGTTCTTTAAATTTGCATCTTTCGGATTCCACTATTAAGAAACCTATGGGAAGGATTAATGATGTTCTTATTGTTGAAAATAGGAATTATGTGCCCGTAGATTTCATTGTTCTTGATATTTATTGCAATCCTACATGTCCTATTATTCTTGGTAGACCTTTCCTTAGAACGATTGGTGCAATTATTGATATGAAAGAAGGAAACATTAGATTTCAATTTCCAAGAAAGAAAATTAAATTGTCATATGAATCTATTATGAGAGCCACTTATGGATTGCATACCAAAGATGACAATACCAAGATCTATTCATGTTTTTATGCCTAGCTAAGGGCGTTAAAGAATAGCGCTTGTTGGGAGGCAACCTAATTTTATTTTTGTTTTTTCTTTTTAGGTTCTGTTTTGCAATAAATAATTCATCTAGCCTCTGGTTGGATGTGGTTTTGTGTTTTAGTTAGTGTTTGTGCCAAGTAAGACCTTTGGGATGGCTTACGGTGATAGTTGATTTGATTGCTGAAAAATAGAAACTTTTGCGCTCAGGAAAACAATTCTCATTTTTAACAAAAGCGTGATAAATACTGATTATTTTTGCAAAAGATTAATAAACAAATTGCTTAGGTTGTCCTAATTTTCAGAATTTTTGGAGTTACATAAGTATTTGAGAAACACATAATTCTACAGACTGTTCTGTTTTTAACAGATTCTGTTTTCTATGTGTTGTTTGCTTATTTTGATGATTCTATAGGTAGTATCGGGGGGTATGAACCATGGAAAAGTTGGAATACAGTAGATATTACACCAATATAAATAAAGAATGAGTTCACAACAGTAACAAAAGTGGTGATTTATTTTCTTATACTAACGGAGGGGGGGGGGGGGGGGGGGGGGGGGGGGGGGGGGGGGGGGGGGGGGGGGGGGGGGGGGGGGGGGGGGGGGGGGGGGGGGGGGGGGGGGGGGGGGGGGGGGGGGGGGGGGGGGGGGGGGGGGGGGGGGGTTTCATCTTTGTCTATCGGGAGCTTTACTTGAGGCTATATTTTATTCACCACATGATATGTGTTTTGCTTGGAGCGTCTTGTATGATATGAGTCTTTACTTTTTAGTTTGACATAATCATCCTTGCTGTACAGACCTAATCGTGATTTATTAGAATATACTCTATGTGCTTCACTTATATCTTTTGAGCCAGGCAATTTTGCTCTAGTGCTTCACTTATATCTTTTTAGAGCACAGCGGTGGCTTTATTTTATAGAAATTGTTCAACTCTCATGCTTCACTTATATTATTTTGAGAGTCTTTTTAAACAGCACGGTAATTTGCTTGGGTTATGAATTTAGTCCTAATATGATAGGCATCCAAGAGGGATATAATAAAAGCTTTCATATAAAGTGCATTGAATACTATGAGAAGTTTGATTCCTTATTATTGTTTTGAGATATAAAGATGGTGACATTAGAGTCATGCTAGTGAGTAATTGTGGATTGCAGAAATACTTGTGTTAAAGTTTGTGATTCTCGTAGCATGCACGTATGGTGAACCGTTATGTGATGAAGTCGGAACAAGATTTATTTATCGATTGTCTTCCTTATGAGTGGCGGTCGGGGACGAGCGATGGTCTTTTCCTACCAATCTATCCCCCTAAGAGCATGCGTGTAGTACTTTGTTTTGATGACTAACGGATTTTTGCAATAACTATGTGAGTTCTTTATGACTAATGTTGATTCCATGGATTATACACACTCTCACCCTTCCACCATTGCTAGCCTCTCTAGTGCCACGCAACTTTCACCGGTACCATACACCCACCATATACTTCCTCAAAACAGCCACCATACCTACCTATTATGGCATTTCCATAGACATTCCGAGATATATTGCCATGCAACTTTCCACTGTTCCGTTTTATTATGACACGTTCCTTCATTGTCATATTGCTTTGCATGATCATGTAGTTGACATCGTATTTGTGGTAAAGCCACCTTTCATAATTCTTTCATACATGTCACTCTTGAGTCATTGCACACCCCGGTACACCGCCGGAGGCATTCATATAGAGTTATATTTTGTTCTAAGTATCGAGTTATAATTCCTGAGTTGTAAGTAAATAAAAGGGGGGGGGGGGGGGGGGGGGGGGGGGGGGGGGGGGGGGGGGGGGGGGGGGGGGGGGGGGGGGGGGGGGGGGGGGGGGGGGGGGGGGGGGGGGGGGGGGGGGGGGGGGGGGGGGGGGGGGGGGGGGGGGGGGGGGGGGGGGGGGGGGGGGGGGGGGGGGGGGGGGGGGGGGGGGGGGGGGGGGGGGGGGGGGGGGGGGGGGGGGGGGGGGGGGGGGGGGGGGGCCAAGCAAAACACATATCATGTGGTGAATAAAAATATAGCCTCAAGTAAATTAACCGATAGATGAAGACGAAAGAGGGGATGCCATCCGGGGCATCCCCAAGCTTAGATGCTTGGTTGCCCTTGAACCTTGGGGTGCCTTGGGCATCCCCAAGCTTAGGCTCTTGTCACTCCTTATTCCATAGTCCATCAAATCTTTAGCCAAAACTTGAAAACTTCACAACACAAAACTCATGAGATCCGTTAGTATAAGAAAATAAGTCACCACTTTTTGGTATTGTTGTGAACTCATTCTTTATTTATATTGGTGTAATATCTACTGTATTACAACTTTTCTAGGGTTCATACCCCCCGATACTACCCATAGATTCATTAAAATAAGCAAACAACACATAGAAAACAGAATCTATCAAAAACAGAACAATCTGTAGTAATATGTAAACTTCGTATACTTCTGTAACTCAAAAAATTCTGAAAATTTAGGACAACAGAGGCAATTCCTATATCAATCTTGTGTAAAAAAAATAGGATTTGGGGGGGGGGGGGGGGGGGGGGGGGGGGGGGGGGGGGGGGGGGGGGGGGGGGGGGGGGGGGGGGGGGGGGGGGGGGGGGGGGGGGGGGGGGGGGGGGGGGGGGGGGGGGGGGGGGGGGGGGGGGGGGGGGGGGGGGGGGGGGGGGGGGGGGGGGGGGGGGGGGGGGGGGGGGGGGGGGGGGGGGGGGGGGGGGGGGGGGGGGGGGGGGGGGGGGGGGGGGGGGGGGGGGGGGGGGGGGGGGGGGGGGGGGGGGGGGGGGGGGGGGGGGGGGGGGGGGGGGGGGGGGGGGGGGGGGGGGGGGGGGGGGGGGGGGGGGGGGGGGGGGGGGGGGGGGGGGGGGGGGGGGGGGGGGGGGGGGGGGGGGGGGGGGGGGGGGGGGGGGGGGGGGGGGGGGGGGGGGGGGGGGGGGGGGGGGGGGGGGGGGGGGGGGGGGGGGGGGGGGGGGGGGGGGGGGGGGGGGGGGGGGGGGGGGGGGGGGGGGGGGGGGGGGGGGGGGGGGGGGGGGGGGGGGGGGGGGGGGGGGGGGGGGGGGGGGGGGGGGGGGGGGGGGGGGGGGGGGGGGGGGGGGGGGGGGGGGGGGGGGGGGGGGGGGGGGGGGGGGGGGGGGGGGGGGGGGGGGGGGGGGGGGGGGGGGGGGGGGGGGGGGGGGGGGGGGGGGGGGGGGGGGGGGGGGGGGGGGGGGGGGGGGGGGGGGGGGGGGGGGGGGGGGGGGGGGGGGGGGGGGGGGGGGGGGGGGGGGGGGGGGGGGGGGGGGGGGGGGGGGGGGGGGGGGGGGGGGGGGGGGGGGGGGGGGGGGGGGGGGGGGGGGGGGGGGGGGGGGGGGGGGGGGGGGGGGGGGGGGGGGGGGGGGGGGGGGGGGGGGGGGGGGGGGGGGGGGGGGGGGGGGGGGGGGGGGGGGGGGGGGGGGGGGGGGGGGGGGGGGGGGGGGGGGGGGGGGGGGGGGGGGGGGGGGGGGGGGGGGGGGGGGGGGGGGGGGGGGGGGGGGGGGGGGGGGGGGGGGGGGGGGGGGGGGGGGGGGGGGGGGGGGGGGGGGGGGGGGGGGGGGGGGGGGGGGGGGGGGGGGGGGGGGGGGGGGGGGGGGGGAGAGACTATTGAGTTATCACTTTCATATACTAGTGGGAATTTTCATTATAGAACTTGGCTTGTATATTCTGATGATGGGCTTCCTCAAACGCCCGAGGTCTTCACGAGCAAGCAAGTTGGCTGCACACCCACTTAGTTTCCAGTTTGAGCTTTCATACACTTATAGCTCGTAGTGCATCCGTTGCATGGCAATCCCTACTCACTCACATTGATATCTATTGATGGTCATCTCCATAGCCCGTTGATACACCTAGTTAATGTGAGACTATCTTCTCCTTTTTGTCTTCTCCGCAACCACCATTCTATTCCACCTATATTGATATGTCCATGGCTCACGCTCATGTATTGCGTGAAAGTTGAAAAGATTTGAGAACATCAAAAGTATGAAACAATTGCTTGGCTTGTCATCGGGGTTGTGCATGATTTGAATATTTTGTGTGGTGAAGATGGAGCATAGACAAACTATATGATTTTTTAGGGATAACTTTCTTTGGCCATGTTATTTTGAAAAGACATGATTGCTTTATTAGTAGGCTTGCAGTATTATTTTTTTTATGTCAAATGATAAACTATTGCTTTGAATCACACGTGTCTTAATATTCATGCCATGATTAGATATGTGATCAAGATTATGTTAGGTAGCATTCCACATCAAAAATTATCTTTTTTATCATTTACCTACTCGAGGACGAGCAGGAATTAAGCTTGGGGACGCTGATACATCTCCGTCGTATCTATAATTTTTGACTGTTCCATGCCAATATTCTACAACTTTCATATACTTTTCACAACTTTTTATACTATTTTTGGGACTAACATGTTGATCCAGTGCCTAGTGCCAGTTCCTGTTTGTTGCATGTTTTTTGTTTGGCAGTAAATCCATATCAAACGGAGTCCAAACGGGATAAAAACTGACAAATATTTTTTTGGAATATATGTGATTTTTGGGAAGAAAAACCAACGCGAGACGATGCCCAAGGGGGGCACGAGGCAAGGGGCGCGCCCCAAGGGGGCAGGCGGGCCCCGGGCCCTCGTGGCCACCCCGTAAGGCGGTTGATGCCCTTCTTTCGCCGCAAAAAAGCTAATATCCGGATAGAGATCATGTTAAAATTTCAGCCCAATCCGAGTTACGGATCTCCGAGAATATAAGAAACGGTGAAAGGGCAGAATCTGAGAACGCGAAACAGAGAGAGACGGAGAGACAGATCCAATCTTGGAGGGGCTCTCGCCCCTCCCATGCCATGGAGGCCAAGGACCAGAGGGGAAACCCTTCTCCCATCTAGGGAGGAGGTCAAGGAAGAAGAATAAGAGGAAGGGGCCCCCTCTCCCCTTCTCTTCCGGTGGTGCCGGAACGCTGCCGTGGCCATCATCATCATCACCGCAATCTTCACCAACAACTTCACCGCCATCATCACCAACTCTTCCCCCTCTATGCAGCGGTGTAACCCCTCTTTTACCCGCTGTAATCTCTACTTAAACATGGTGCTCAATGCTATATATTATTTTCCAATGATGTATGGCTATCCTATGATGTTTGAGTAGATCTGTTTTGTCCTATGGGTTATTTGATGATCGTCATTGGTTTGAGTTGCATGTTTTATTATTAGTGTTGTCCTATGATGCTCTCCGTGTCGCGCAAGCATGCACTACTAGGGAAAAGCCTATACATAGAATCTTACGAGCAGCGTGCTTTAAAATCAGGCGCTGCTGCTAAGTAGCAGTAGCGCGGGCTATAGAAACTCGTTGCTGAAACAAGTTTATCAGTAGCGCGTGCACTCCAAGAAGCGCTACTGCTAAAATTCCCACGATGCCGCCACGAGGCCAATTATAGCAGTAGCTCGTTAAACTAAACAGCGCTACTGCTACGTAACGTAGCAGTAGCGCATTCAGGCAATAATCGCTACTGCTAAATTAACTACAAACATTTAGTCCCACCTCACTCCGTGGAGAGAGTTTTACCCACCTTAAATATGTTTCTTATACAACTTTCACAAGCACTTGGTCTTCATTGAACTCTATGTGTAGGATCTGTGGCCGCAATAGGAATCCTCGCCAGTTCTTAAACCAACCGGCGAGGATTCCTATTGACAAATCAGATTGTACACAAAAAGACCATTGATGATCAATGTATTTTTTATGTCTATGTCTATTTTTACATACTGACACATAGCAGTAGCGCGTTCACGCCAAAAGGCGCTACTGATAGGTCGTTTAGCAGTAGCGCATTTCCCTATAGCGCGCTACTGCTATGCCATTCGATCTCCCCCCACTCACTAGCCTCATCCACATATCACACTCACACACACTCAATCGGTCTCCTCCTCACCCCCCGCGCCGCCGGTCATCCCCCGTCGCCCCTCCCCCGATATGTGCCGCTGTCGCCTCATCCTCCTCGCTGGACTCGGTACCGGCCTCCTCCTCCGTCCTCCCTCCACTCGCCGCTGGCCGGCCAATCCTCGCTCCGCCTTCCTCCTTGATTCGTCCTCCCTCCACTCGCCGCCGGCCGGCCCCTCCTCGCTCCGCCTTCCTCCTCTGTCCTACTATCTTCTCCCTCCTCGAGTCGCCCCTCCTTGTCCATCCTCCCTGATACATTTTGATTTAGTAGGCTTTCATATGTAACATTTTGATTTAGTTGATATGATTCAGTTGATTTAGTAGGCTAGTTGATTTAGTTGATTTAGAACATTTTCTTCTCTCTTGAAGGCAAATAATACGGTGGGTGAACAAATTACAGTTGAGCAATTGATAGAAAAGTGCAAAGTTATGATGATATCCAAGGCAATGATTATGAATATAGGCATCATGTCTGTGTCAAGTAGAACGAAACGATTCTGCATCTACTACTATTACTCCACACATCGACCGCTATCCAGCATGCATCTATAGTATTAAGTTCACAAAGAGCGGAGTAACGCCTTAAGTAAGATGACATGATGTAGAGGGATAAACTCAAGCAATATTATGAAACCCCATCTTTTTACCCTTGATGGCAACAATACAAATACGTGCCTCGCTACCCCTACTTTGTCACTGGATGAGGACACCGCAAGATTGAACCCAAAACTAAGCACCTCTCCCATTGCAAGAAGAACCAATCTAGTTGGCCAAACCAAACCAATAATTCAAAGAGAAATACAAAGATATCAAATCATGCATATAAGAATTCTGAGAAGATTCAAATAATATTCATAGATAATCTGATCATAAATCCACAATTCATCGGATCTCGACAAACACACCGCAAAAGAATATTACATCAGATAGATCTCCAAGAACATCGAGGAGAACATGGTATTGTGAATCAAAGAGAGAGAATAAGCCATCTAGCTACTAGATATGGACCCATAGGTCTGTGGTAAAATACTCACACTTCATCGGAAGGGCAATAGAGTTGACGTAGAAGCCCTCCGTGATCGAATCCCCCTCTGGCAGGATGCCAGAAAAGGCCCCAAAATGGGATCACACGGGTACAGAAGGTTACGCAAAGTGTGGATACCCAAAGGAGACTATTGGGTACACCTTCTATCACAGATCCAAAGGCAAGATATTTGTTGTTAAGAATGGATCCTTTCTAGAGAAGGAGTTTCTCTCGAAAGAAGTGAGTGGGAGGAAAGTAGAACTTTATGAGGTAATTGTACCTTCTCCCAAATTGGAAAGTAGTTCATCACAGATATCAGTTCCAGTGATTCCTACACCAATTAGTGAGGAATCTAACGATGATGATCATGAAACTTCAGATCAAGTTACTACCGAACCTCGTAGGTCAACTAGAGTACGATCTGCACCAGAGTGGTACGGTAATCCTGTTCTGGAGGTCGTGTTACTTGACCATGACGAACCTACGAACTATGAGGAGGCGATGATGAGCCCAGATTCCGCGAAATGGCTTGAGGCCATGAAATCTGAGATGGGATCCATGTATAAGAACAAAGTGTGGACTTTGGTTGACTTGCCCGATGATCGGCAAGCCATAGAGAATAAATGGATCTTCAAGAAGAAGACTGACGCTGACGGTAATGTTACTGTCTAGACTTGTTGCGAAAGGTTTTTGACAAGTTCAAGGAGTTGACTACGATGAGACCTTCTCACCTGTAGCGATGCTTAAGTCTGTCCAAATCATTTTAGCAATTGCCGCATTTATGATTATGAAATTTGGCAAATGGATGTCAAAACTGCATTCCTTAATGGATATCTTAAAGAAGAGTTATATATGATGCAACCAGAAGGTTTTGTCGATCCTAAAGGTGCTAACAAAGTGTGCAAGCTCCAGCGATACATTTATCGACTGGTGCAGGCCTCTCGGAGTTGGAATATACACTTTGATATGGTTTTATACAAACTTTTGGAGAAGCCTGTATTTACAAGAAAGTGAGTGGGAGCTCTGTAGCATTTCTAATATTATATGTGGATGACATATTGTTGATTGGAAATAATACAGAATTTCTGGATAGCATAAAAGGATATTTGAATAAGAATTTTTTGATAAAAAACCTCGGTGAAGCTGCTTATATATTGGGCATCAAGATCTATAGAGATAGATCAAGACGCTTAATTGGACTTTCACAAAGCACATACCTTGATAAAGTTTTGAAGAAGTTCAAAATGGATCAGTCAAAGAAAGGGTTCTTGCCTGTGTTACAAGGTGTGCAGTTGAGTCAGACTCAATGCCCGACCACTGCAGAAGATAGAGAGAAAATGAAAGTCATTCCCTATGCCTCAGCCATAGGTTCTATCATGTATGCAATGCTGTGTACCAGACCTGATGTGTGCCTTGCTATAAGTTTAGCAGGGAGGTACCAACTAATCCAGGAGTGGATCACTAGACAGCGGTCAAGAACATCCTGAAATACCTTAAAAGGACTAAGGATATGTTTCTCGTTTATGGAGGTGACAAAGAGCTTGTCGTAAATGGTTACATCGATGCAAGCTTTGACACTGATCCGGATGACTCTAAGTCACAAACCGGATACGTATTTATATTGAATGGTGGAGCTGTCAGTTGGTGCAGTTCCAAGCAGAGCGTCGTGGCGGGATCTACGTGTGAAGCAGAGTACATAGCTGCTTCGGAAGCAGCAAATGAAGGAGTCTGGATGAAGGAGTTCATATCCGATCTTGGTGTAATACCTAGTGCATCGGGTCCAATGAAAGTCTTTTGTGACAATACTAGAGCAATTGCCTCGGCCAAGGAATCCAAATTTCACAAGAGAACCAAACACATCAAGAGACGCTTCAATTCCATCCGCGATAAAGTCAAGGAGGGAGACATAGAAATTTGCAAAATACATAAGGACCTGAATGTTGCAGACCCGTTGACTAAGCCTCTTCCACGAGCAAAACATGATCAGCACCAAGACTCCATGGGTGTTATAATCATTACTATGTAATCTAGATTATTGACTCTAGTGCAAGTGGGAGACTGAAAGAAATATACCCTAGAGGCAATAATAAAGTTGTTATTTATATTTCCTTATATCATGATAAATGTTTATTATTCATGCTAGAATTGTATTAACTAGAAACTTAGTACATGTGTGAATACATAGACAAAACAGAGTGTCCCTAGTATGCCTCTACTTGACTAGCTTGTTAATCAAAGATGGTTATGTTTCCTAACCATAGACATGTGTTTTCATTTTATGAACGGGATCACATCATTAGAGAATGATGTGATGGACTAGACCCATCCGTTAGCTTAGCATTATGATCGTTTAGTTTTATTGCTATTGCTTTCTTCATGACTTATACATATTCCTCTGACTATGAGATTATGCAACTCCCGAATACCGGAGGAACACTTTGTGTGCTATCAAACGTCACAATGTAATTGGGTGATTATAAAGATGCTCTACAGGTGTCTCCGAAGGTGTTTGTTGAGTTGGCATAGATCAAGATTAGGATTTGTCACTCCGTGTATCGGAGAGGTATCTCTGGGCCCTCTCGGTAATGCACATCACTATAAGCCTTGCAAGCAATGTGACTAATGAGTTAGTTGTGGGATGATGTATTACGGAATGAGTAAAGAGACTTGCCGGTAATGAGATTGAACTAGGTATGATGATACCGACGATCGAATCTCGGGCAAGTAACATACCGATGACAAAGGGAATAATGTATGTTGTTATGCGGTTTGAACAAGAAAGATCTTCGTAGAATATGTAGGAACCAATATGAGCATCCAGGTTCCGCTATTGGTTATTGACCGGAGATGTGTCTTGGTCATGTCTACATAGTTCTCGAACCCGTAGGGTCCGCACGCTTAAAGTTCGATGACGATTTGTATTATGAGTTATGTGTTTTGGTGACCGAAGTTTCTTCGGAGTCCCGGATGAGATCACGGACATGACGAGGAGTCTCAAAATGGTTGAGAGGTAAAGATTCATATATTGGAAGGTTGTATTCGGACATCGGAATGGTTTCGAGTGATTCGGGTATTTTACCGGAGTACCGGGGGGTTACCGGAACCCCCCGAGGAAGTGTTGGGCCAACATGGGCCTAAGGGAGAGAGAGGGAAGCCCGTGGGGGGTGGCCACGCGCCCCCCTCCTTGGGAGTCCGAATAGGGCAAGGAGGAGGGAGGCGGCACCCCCTTCCCTTTCCCTCTCCCTCTCCTTCCTATTCCCTCTGGTGGAAGAAAGGAAAGGGGGGGCGAATCCTACTTGGACTAGGAGTCCAAGTAGGACTCCCCCCATGGAACGCCCCTCCTGGCCACCGGCCTCTCTCCCCCCTCCTTTATATACGTGGGCAGGGTGCACCCCAAAGGCACACCAAGAGTTCTCTTAGCCGTGTGTGGTGCCCCCCTTCACAGTTTACTCCTCCGATCATAGCGTCGTAGTGCTTAGGCGAAGCCCTGCGCGGATCACATCACCATCACTGTCGCCACGCCGTCGTGCTGACGGAACTCTCCCTCGACCCTCTAGTGGATCAAGAGTTTGAGGGACGTCATCAAGCTGAACGTGTGCTGAACACGAAGGTGCCGTACATTCGGTACTTGGATCGGTTGGATCGTGAAGACGTTCGACTACAACAACCGCGTTAATCTAACGCTTCCGCTTTCGGTCTATGAGGGTACGTGGACACACTCTCCCTGTCTCGTTGCTATGTATCTCCTAGATAGATCTTGCGTGATCGTAGGAAATTTTTTGAAATTGCATGCTACGTTCCCCAACAGTGGCATCCGAGCCAGGTCTATGCGTAGATGATATGCACGAGTAGAACACAAAGAGTTGTGGGCGATAATAGTCATACTGCTTACCACCAACGTCTTACTTTGATTCGGCGGTATTGTTGGATGAATTGGCCCGGACCGACATTACATGACCGCGTTCATGAGACTGGTTCTACCGACGTGCTTCGCACACAGGTGGCTAGCGGGCGTCTATTTCTCCAACTTTAGTTGAATCTAGTTTGACTACGGCCGGTCCTTGTTGAAGGTTAAAACAGCACACTTGACAAAAAATCATTGTGGTTTTGATGCGTAGGTAAGAACGGCTCTTGCAAGAAGCCCGTAGCAGCCACGTAAAACTTGCAACAACAAAGTAGAGGACGTCTAACTTGTTTTTGCAGGGCATGTTGTGATGTGATATGGTCAAGACGTGATAAGATATAAATTGTTGTATGAGATGATCATGTTTTGTAAAAGTTATCGGCAACTGGCAGGAGCCTTATGGTTGTCGCTTTATTGTATGAAATGCAATCGCCATGTAATTGCTTTACTTTATCTCTAAGCGGTAGCGATAGTTGTAGAAGCAATAGTTGGCGAGACGACAACGACGCTACGATGGAGATCAAGGTGTCAAGCCGGTGACGATGGAGATCATGATGGTGCTTTGGAGATGGAGACCAAAGGCACAATGTGATGATGGCCATATCATGTCACATATTTTGATTGCATGTGATGTTTATCCTTTATGCATCTTATTTTTCTTAGTACGGCGGTAGCAATATAAGATGATACCTCACTAAATTTCAAGGTATAAGTGTTCTCCCTGAGTATGCACCGTTGCTATAGTTCGTCGTGCTGAGACACCACGTGATGACCAGGTGTGATAAGCTCTATGTTCACATACAACGGGTGCAAGCCAGTTTTGCACATGCAGAATACTTGGGTTAAACTTGGCGAGCCTACCATATGCAGATATGGCCTCGGAACACTGAGACCGAAAGGTCGAACGTGAATCATATAGTAGATATGATCAACATAGTGATGTTCACCATTGAAAACTACTCCATCTCACGTGATGATCGGACATGGTTTAGTTGATATGGATCATGTGATCATTTAGATGACTAGACGGATGTCTATCTAAGTGGGAGTTCTTAAGTAATATGATTAATTGAACTTTAATTTATCATGAACTTAGTACCTGATAGTTTTTGCATATCTATGTTGTTGTAGATCAATGGCCCGTGCTACCGTTCCCTTGAATTTTAATGCGTTCCTAGAGAAAGCTAAGTTGAAAGATGATGGTAGCAACTACACGGACTGGGTCCATAACTTGAGGATTATCCTCATTGCTGCACAGAAGAATTACGTCTTGGAAGCACCGCTAGGTGCAAGACCCACTGCAGGAGCAACTCCGGACGTTATGAACGTCTGGCAGAGCAAAGCTGATGACTACTCGATAGTCCAGTGTGCCATGCTTTATGGCTTAGAATCGAGACTTCAAAGACGTTTTGAACGTCATGGAGCATATGAGATGTTCCAGGAGTTGAAGTTAATATTTCAAGCAAATGCTCGAGTTGAGAGATATGAAGTCTCCAACAAGTTCTATAGCTGCAAGATGGAGGAGAATAGTTCTGTCAGCGAACATATACTCAAAATGTCTGGGTATCATAACCACTTGACTCAGCTGGGAGTTAATCTTCCTGATGATAGTGTCATTGACAGAGTTCTTCAATCACTGCCACCAAGCTATAAAGGCTTTGTGATGAACTATAATATGCAAGGGATGGGAAAGACAATTCCCGAGCTCTTCGTGATGCTAAAGGCTGCGGAGGTAGAAATCAAGTATCAAGTGTTGATGGTTAACAAGACCACTAGTTTCAAGAAAAAGGGTGAAGGGAAGAAGGGGAACTTCAAGAAGAACAACAAGCAAGTTTCTGCTCAAGGGAAGAAGCCCAAGTCTGGACCTAAGCCTGAGACTGGGTGCTTCTACTGCAAAGGGACTGGTCACCGAAAGCGGAACTGCCCCAAGTATTTGGCGGATAAGAAGGATGGCAAAGTGAAAGGTATATTTGATATACATGTTATTGATGTGTACCTTACTAATGCTCATAGTAGCACCTGGGTATTTGATACTGGTTATGTTGCTCATATTTGCAACTCGAAACAAGGGCTACGGATTAAACGAAGATTGGCTAAGGACAAGGTGACGATGCGCGTGGGAAATGGTTCCAAAGTCGATGTGATCGCCGTCGGCACGCTACCTCTACATCTACCGTCGGGATTAGTTTTAGACCTGAATAATTGTTATTTGGTGTCAGCGTTAAGCATGAACATTATATCTGGATCTTGTTTGATGCGAGACGATTATTCATTTAAATCAGAGAATAATGGTTGTTCTATTTATATGTGTAATATCTTTTATGGTCATGCACCCTTGATGAGTGGCCTATTTTTGTTGAATCTTGATTGTAGTGATACACATATTCATAATATTGAAGCCAAAAGATGAGAAGTTAATAATGATAGTGCAACTTATTTGTGGCACTACCGTTTAGGTCATATTGGTGTAAAGCGCATGAATAAACTCCATGCTGATGGACTTTTGGAATCACTTGATTATGAATCACTTAATGCTTGCGAACCATGCCTCATGGGCAAGATGACTAAGACTCCATTCTCCGGAACAATGGAGTGAGCAACTGACTTATTGGAAATAATACATGCTGATGTATGCGGTCCGATGAGTGTTGAGGCTCACGGCGGGTATCATTATTTTCTGACCTTCACAGATGATTTGTGCAGATATGGGTATATCTACTTAATGAAACATAAGTCTGAAACATTTGAAAAGTTCAAAGAATTTCAGAGTGAAGTGGAAAATCATCGTAACAAGAAAATAAAGTTTCTACGATCTGATCGTGGAGGTGAATATTTGAGTTGTGAGTTTGGTCTTCATTTGAAACAATGTGGAATAGTTTCGCAACTCACGCGACCTGGAACACCACAGCGTAATGGTGTGTCCGAACGTCGTAACCGTACTTTATTAGATATGGTGCGATCTATGATGTCTCTTACCGATTTACCGCTATTGTTTTGGGGTTATGCTTTATAGATCGCTGCATTCACGCTAAATAGGGTACCATCTAAATCCGTTGAGATGACACCATATGAACTGTGGTTTGGCAAGAAACCTAAGCTGTCGTTTCTTAAAGTTTGGGGCTGCGATGCTTATGTGAAAAAGCTTCAACCTGATAAGCTCGAACCCAAATCAGAGAAATGTGTCTTCATAGGATACCCAAAGGACACTGGTACGCGTTGGTCCTAAACAAACGGTTTTTAACCCCTTTCCGCGACGGCATTTGGAACCGTCGCCAAGTGTGTGTGGGCGATAGGGGGGTCCTTCCCACACGACCCAGAAACCATCAGGGATATGCCCTCCTGACACACATGTTTGGCAAAATGAGGTCATGTGCAACCTGCGAGCGCTCAAATACGGAAATACGTACAATAGAGCTGAAATAATACAATTATATGACAAAATTGTTTCCAGTCGCAAGTACATCCCACACAGTCAATCCCCGCTAAACGTTTCCGTTCGTATGTACATCCCACACAGTCGCTCCAAGGAAAACGTTTCCGTTCACAGGTACATCACACACAATTTTTCCCGTTAAATCGTTTGCGTTATTGAATGTATCACACACGGTCCGTAGAAGAAACTGTGTGGCAAAGGCTGTCCATCACACACAGTTTTTATGTGGTAAACGTTTGCGCAAGGTGGCCTAACGCAAACAGTTTTCAAGAGAAAGTCGTGTGTGATTGTTCATTGATCCAACATGGTTTATTCCTAGAAACTGTGTGCGTTGCCTAAGGTCATCGCCCACGGTATTTTTTCAACAACCGTTTGCAATAGCAAAACCCAATTAGCAGGCTAATTCGCCATTAGCGGGCTAATTATCCAATTATTCATAATCCATTTATTAATCTAATTGACATTTCATATTAAGCACACAATATATTTCATTTCTGTATTAAGGAAGCAGAATTTCATAATTGAAATACATCAGAGTACAACATGATATAGCTTCAGCACTCAGCTACCCCATTACACAACTGCACCAGCAGCAAGTTCGACATGCAACATGTAGAACCTTTCGAAATTAGCATCATAGACAGTATATAGACAGATGCATCTCATCTGAAAAACTGCTGAAGCGGAAGGCGAATATTGAGCCTTCATTCATGTTGAAGGTCTTTGCAACTTTAGGCCAGTGCCTGTGGATGATTGACCGTCCATCCTTCGTCCTCTTCAGGAACACTTCAATATTGAACCGTGGGTGTTGTATGAAAACCTTCTTCACCTCCTAACCATAGAGGTGGTTTGAGAGGTAATCATCAGTGAACTGCTTTGGAAAGGCCTGAAAACAAGGATGTGCATAAATATCTTCTCTATATTGGAAATGGGGCAAAGAAATAAAAAAAGGCAAGGTATAATAGTTAGTACCATCTTGTAGTGAACTGATGTCTTCTTCATTGTGCAGACAAAGATCTTGTTGTTTTTTGTCGCTAATTTCTTTATCCTAACAATCTTTCTGAGTTTCTTGATTTGATTGATATTCATGGACAACTCATTTCCCCATATGCAAAAAGGGTCTAATAGTGGGTCAAAACCTCTGACAGCGGGACCTACATGTGCAAGACCAAATTGTTAAAAACCAAAATATTAGAATGGTTCCTGCAATTGCACAATAATGTGCTATTAGACAACGGACCATGCATGTGATAACTTTGATTGTAAACCTCAGTGCTTCCCATTGTTTCCCTGCAACACATATAAGGTAGTTAGTCATCAGGTTAAGTAAGGTTTCGCATGCTATCAGTAAAATATGTTGATGAAAAATAAGCACATTGCAGATTCATCAGATTAATTCAAGCCACACGGAAAACCCATTTACCCAAACCAAGCATGATTAAGAACTAGGAAATATAGCACTTGTATATGTTTCTCATGTATTAAGTGCAGCCAAATTCGATTTATTCCCCACATGCACAACAATACAAAATTCTACCCACGACAATTGGATATTGCATTGCAGAATTGAACCAAGCAGTTAACTAAACACCACAACAAATGAACCAAACATTAACTGAGCACCACATTGCACAATATAACATACTCCTAATAGAAGATCGTACAGTTAACCAAACAGTTAACTACAGCCAATTGTAGCAATTGTATTTGTTTCTCATGTATTTACTACAGCCAAATTCAATTTATTCCTCACATGGTATACAATAACAAAATGCACCCACAATTTTGTAAAGATAAATTCAATTTATTTCTCACATGGAAGACAATACAAAATTGTAGCCTAAAGAATTGAACATCACATTTGCAGAATTGAACCCAGACAGTTAACTGAAGACGACAACTAATTAACAAAACAGTTAATAAGTGAGCACCACACTGCATGACGTATAGAACATATACACTAGAGCAAAAGATTGCATGGTAAAATTAGATAGCCAATTCACTAGAATTTGTGAAGGAAAGGCAGGAGCAGCACACGCAAGGGGTAAACCGAGCATGCTTAACTGGCGTAGCTAGCAAATGGCAAGGTGCTCCTCCAAGATCTGGGGGTCGGCATGAATGGCGGCGCTTATTTGGTGGAGGGGTCGGTGATTTGGGTGGAAGGTGTCGCACTCGCGCCGGCAGTCGGGGCATGTGGGATGTGGAAGGAGGAGGAGGATGGGGGTCGAGTGTGGATTACCTGCCTAGATAGACGAGGCTGAGCAGCATGAAGGAGGGTCGCCGACGAGGAGGCGATGCTGCAAGCAAGGAGTGAAGGTTTCAACTCGGAAAGGAAGGCGGAAAGAGGGGAAATGTGGCTTTTGGTAAGGGGGAGGGGGCGGGGAGGTAGATATTTCCGCGGAAGCCGAAAATTTGGAATCGCTTCAGCGAAAAAACTGGCGCGCATAGTGTCATCAGACACGGTCCCTTATTCAGAACTGTCTACGATATGTGGACATCACAAACGATTCAGATAGCTTAACCCGTGTGTGATGAGTTTGAACGTCAAAAGTTTTGGTTCGAATTTCCATGGTTACAGTGGTCATCCACGTCATTGCATAATTTG
This sequence comes from Thinopyrum obtusiflorum, assembly GCA_036873465.1. Lineage (NCBI taxonomy): Eukaryota > Viridiplantae > Streptophyta > Magnoliopsida > Poales > Poaceae > Thinopyrum > Thinopyrum obtusiflorum. Next base: position 16,008 of record JAAAWM010011487.1, on the reverse strand, counting down.
GGTACACAAAGGAGACTACAGCACACCCACACTTCTTAATCGAGCAAGTTCAGCAATTAAACAGAGCTAGCTGACCTAAACATTACTCTAAAAATTAAGACCGGCGCTCTTAATTAAACAAAACAAAGAGTACTACTACGGCTGGTGCTCGTTGATCTCCGCCGCCGCCTCCATGTCCAGCTCGCGCCCAACGATCTCTTGGGGAAGGGGCTCCATGGCATCCATCGCACCATACTCGACAAGTATCTCGCCATCCGCGTCCGCCATCTCTTTGGAAAAGGCCGCCATGAGATGGGCGTGGGCGGACGCGATCTGGGCTTGGACGGGCTCCGCCGTCGCAAGGTATGCGGCGGAGGAACGGACGGCTGCTCGAACGCTCTCGATGATTGCTAGCTCTTCGGTCGTGGGTTGCCGACCGTTGTCGGAGAAGCTTCATTCGATTTTGTGCGGTGACCGCCAGGAACTGGGCGTGGGCGGCCTCGACATGGTCGTGGGCGGCCTCCATCAGGGCTAAGGCCGCCGCTGCGGAACGGACAGCTGTTGTGCCGCTCTCGCCAGGTTCTATCCCCGAGGCAGATGTTGCTGCCGCCACCTGAGAAGCAACAGCAGCCGTTTGGGCTGACTTTGCCGCCCGGTCGCAGATTGCGGCCGCGCTCATGCACCTTGTTAGCACGCACATGGCGGCTGCGGCCGCGCTCTCACCGGAGTGGGCCACCGAAGTTGCCCTCACGACGCGGGTCCACGTGCCCATCTTTCACCGGCGACGATTGAACAGTGAAATGATATTTGGGGAGCGAGCTAGTGTGCTTGAGACACCGGCTATGGACTGTAGCCGATGCACCTTCTCGCGTAATCCATAGGCGTACTATACACCAACGGTGCTCCAGGATATTTTGTGCTGCATTTCACACGGTTGCTGATAATAAACTGTGTGCGATCTACTTGATTTTTCATCTTGATTTGAATTACATAATGGGGTCATAGCGGCAATGGACGGTGTTTGAATTGCTAGACCTTTTATCTGTAGTGAACATGCAACTATATGTGTGTCGTAAAAGAATTGGAATTATTCAGGGTTCGTTTGAACATTTTATACATTAAATTGGTTTTCTAACCATTTCAGGTGAACAATTCAAAATTAAACTACATGCACATGCTCCAGTGCATATAAATTGGTTGAAAAATCAAATCTGTGTCCTTGGGTGCATGCTTAGGTCTCATGCAAGAAATGGGAATGAATTTTAAACACCAGGGCACCGTTGATTGTCGGCAAAACATTGAGATGCCTGGTTTTTAAATTCTAGTAAATCCAAAACTCATCTGAAATTCATGAAACTTGGCATGCTATCATGGAGCGGCATCAACATGCCGTGGTAAAAAATTTGTCCCATTTGGGGCAGGTTTGGGTATATGCTTCTCACAAACCGGAGCTTCTCACAACAAGCATGATGGTTTTCGATAGGGAACACCCCCCCCCCCCCCCCCCCCCCCCCCCCCCCCCCCCCCCCCCCCCCCCCCCCCCCCCCCCCCCCCCCCCCCCCCCCCCCCCCCCCCCCCCCCCCCCCCCCCCCCCCCCCCCCCCCCCCCCCCCCCCCCCCCCCCCCCCCCCCCCCCCCCCCCCCCCCCCCCCCCCCCCCCCCCCCCCCCCCCCCCCCCCCCCCCCCCCCCCCCCCCCCCCCCCCCTTCTTGTCCCATTTGGGGCAGGTTTGGGTATATACTTCTCACAAACCGGAGCTTCTCACAACAAGCATGATGGTTTTCGGTAGGGAACGTCCCACCTTTGGCGACGAAACAATATCCATTGCCTCTTATTGCTTTCAAATTTTTTCTCATGTCAACATAGAGCAACAGGAGTGTTGTGTGAATTTTTGTGATTTTTCGGGGTTCATTTGGACATTTTTATGCATTAACTGAGTTTTCAATGCATTTATGTGCATAATTCAAATTTGAACTACATGCACATGCTCCAGTGCATATAAATTTGTTGAAAAATCAAATCTGTGTCCTTGGGTGCATGCTTAGGTCCCATGCAAGAAATGGGAATGAATTTCAAACACCAGGGCACCGTTGATTGCCGGCAAAACATTGAGATGCCTGGTTTTTAAATTCTAGTAAATCCAAAACTCGTCTGAAATTCATGAAACTTGGCATGCTATCATGGAGTGGCATCAACATGCTATGGTACAAATTTTGTCCCAATTGGGGCAGGTTTGGGTATATGCTTCTCACAAATCGGAGCTTCTCACAACAAGCATGATGGTTTTCGGTAGGGAACGTCCCACCTTTGGGGACGAAACGATATCCATTGCCTCTTATTGCTTGCAAAAAAAAATTCTCGTGTCAACATAGAACAACAGGAGTGTTGTGTGAATTTTTGTGATTTTTTCGGGGTTTGTTTGGACATTTGTATGCATTAACTGAGTTTTCAATGCATTTATGTGCATAATTCAAATTTGAACTACATGCACATGCTCTAGTGCATATAAATTGGTTGAAAAATTAAATATGTGTCCTTGGGTGAGGGAGTCCTGGACTAAGGGGTCCTCGGGCGTCTGGTCTATTAGCCATGGGCCAGACTGATGGGCTGTGAAGATACGAAGACCGAAGACTGCATCCGTGTCCGGATAGGACTCTCCTTGGCGTGGAAGGCAAGCTTGGCGACCAAATATGTAGATTCTTTTCCTTTGTAACCGACCTTGTGTAACCCTAGATCTCCCCGGTGTCTATATAAACCAGAGGACTTAGTCCGGAAAGGGGAGAGACTCATTACCATAGTCATACAGGCTAGACTTCTAGGGTTTAGCCATTATGATCTCGTGGTAGATCAACTCTTGTAATACTCATATTCATCAAAATCAATCAAGCAGGAAGTAGGGTATTACCTCCATAGAGAGGGCCCGAACCTGGGTAAACATCATGTCCCCTGTCTCATGTTACCATCGACCTTAGACGCACAGTTCGGGACCCCCTACCCGAGATCCGCCGGTTTCGACACCGACATTGGTGCTTTCATTGAGAGTTCCACTGTGCTATCCTCAAAAGGTTCGATGGCCTCTTCAATCGTCAATAGCGATGCTGTGCAAGGGGAAACCTTCCTCCCCGGACAGATCTTCATGTTCGGCGGCTTCGTACTGCAGGCCAACTCGCTTGGCCACCTGGAGCAGATCGACAGCTACGCCCCTGGCCATCTGGTCAGATTTGGGAGCTTTAATTACGTCGCGAACATCCATGGAGTTTGATCTTCACCGGATTCGAGACCGCGGCAACCGCTCCTAGTCACCCTGATGAACATGACCTAAATCTGTCATCGGGCCACATCCAAGAGATTGCTCCTGTAACTGCTCCGGCCGTAGATCCGGAGCATATTGCGCCGTCCGAAGATGGGAGGCTCAACCCCACCGCGGAGGCCGCAGATTCCATGGCGTTGGAGCCGAACACAGACCTAAAGTCACACGGCGCCATTGTCACCGAAACTCCGGACTTGTCTCTGGTCATAAATTCCGAGCCATGTGCATCCGCGGACGCCGAGCTGGATCGCTTATCGATCTTCGAGTTTAGCGCCGCAGACATCTTCCAGCATTCGCCCTTGGGCGATGTGCTAAATTCGTTAAGAAACTTGTCCTTGGCGGGGGACTCATAGCCAAATTATGTCTAGTTCGAACTGGAGGCTGATGATGAAGGAGAATTTCGCTCCCCACCCACCACCCACTTCATAGCCACTGTCGAAGACTTAACCGACGAGCTTGACTATGACTCTGAAGACATCGATGGTATGGACGACGATGCCGGAGACGAGGAGGCCCAAAACCCGCCGTTCACTGGACGATGGACAGCCACTTCCTCATACGACGTCTACATGGTAGATACGCCAAAAAATAACAGCGGCGATGACAAGGAAAACCCAGCAAAGGAGTACCCTCCTAAAACACAGCCAAAGCGCCGGCGTCAGCAGCGCCGCTCTAAATCCCGCCACAGCAGGGATAGCAACACCGGCACAGGAGACGACAACACTCCGGATGGTGCCGAAGACACAGAAGAACCCAATGATCAAACTGCCGAACAAGACAATCGGGAATCAAGGCATGCCAGCCCTGACGAACAGGCCATAGAAGAAGACTCGGAGGATGGTAGTTACCGTCCGCCCTCCGAGGAGGAGGTGAGCCTCGGCAACGAAGACTTCATCGTGCCTGAGGAGCCCCTGGAGCAGGAGCGCTTTAAGCTTCAGCTAATAGCCACTGCAAGGAGCCTAAAAAAGAAGTAGCAATAGCTTCAAGCTGATCAAGACCTACTCAATGACAGATGGACCGATGTCCTGGCAGCCGAGGAATACGGCCTTAAACGCCCAGCCAAAAGCTACCCGAAGCGCAGATTACTACCTCAGTTCGACGATGAGGCGCCAGATCCCGCACCAGCATCACGCAACACGACTGATCGGCCACCGCACGGCCGGGATAAAACTGCAACCCGAGCTGAAAACCAGACTGTCCCACTCCGCCATAAAGGCAGGGATAAGTCAGCTCGGGGCCATACATATGACCTCCGCCAAGAACTGGACAGTAGAGCGGAACACACAAGATCGATCTACGGATCACGAGGACGTGACTTAAGGCACAGGGACAGCTATCTATTTGGGCGTGACAAACCTATTCACGCCCGAGCCGAATGCCGCAGACGGACTCCATCAGAGCTACGTCGCGATGCGGCCCGATATAGAGGCGCCGCACACCCTCTTTGCTTCACTGACAAAGTAATGGATCATGAATTCCCAGAAGGGTTCAAACCCGTAAACATCGAATCCTATGATGGAACAACCGATCCCGCGGTATGGATAGAGGATTTTATTCTCCATATCCACATGGCCCGCGGGGATGATCTTCACGCCATCAAATACCTCCCACTAAAACTCAAAGGGCCAGCTCGGCACTGGCTAAACAGTCTGCCTGAAAATTCCATTGGCGGCTGGGAGGACCCGGAAGAGGCTTTCCTCGACAACTTCCAAGGTACATATGTTCGGCCGCCAGACGCCGACGACTTAAGTCACATAGTTCAACAGCCCGGGGAGTCAGCCAGGAAGTTCTGGACTAGGTTCCTAACTAAAAAGAACCAGATCATCGACTGTCCAGATGCCGAAGCCTTAGCGGCCTTTAAACATAGCATCCGCGACGAATGGCTCGCCCGCCACCTCGGCCAAGAAAAGCCAAAATCTATGGCAGCCCTCACGGCACTTATGACCCGCTTTTGCGCGGGCGAGGATAGTTGGTTGGCTCGCAGCAAAAACACAGCCAGCGAGGCAGGCCCCTCCAAGGCTAAGAACAACAACAACAAGCTCCGACGTAACAGACACAAACGCCGAAGCAATGGCGATAATACTGACGACACTACAGTCAACGCCGGATTCAGTGGCTCCAACTCCAACCAGCGGAAGAAACCATACAAGAGGAACAATCAGGGACCATCCAGTCTGGACCGCATACTCGATCGCCCGTGCCAGATACATGGCACCCCAGAAAAACCAGCCAATCATACCAACAGAGACTGTTGGGTTTTTAAACAGGCCGGCAAATTAAACGCCGAGAACAGGGAAAAGGGCTCACAAAGCGAGGACGATGACGAGGAGCCCCGGCAACCGAACACAGGAGGGCAAAAGAAGTTTCCCCCTCAAGTGAAAATAGTAAACATGATATATGTTACACACATCCCGAAAAGGGAGCGCAAACGCGCACTAAGGGACGTCTATGCGATAGAGCCAGTCGCCCCCAAATTTAATCCATGGTCATCATGCCCGATCACTTTCGATCGTCGGGATCATCCGACCAGTATCCGGCATGGCGGATCAGCCGCACTGGTCCTAGACCCAATCATTGATGGATTCCACCTTACGAGAGTCCTCATGGACGGTGGTAGCAGCCTCAGTCTGCTCTATCAAGACACAGTGCGCAAAATGGGCATTAATCCATCAAGGATCAAGCCAACGAAGACTACCTTCAAAGGAGTCATACCAGGTGTAGAGGCCCGCTATATGGGCTCAATCACACTAGAGGTTGTCTTTGGATCCCCCGACAACTTCCGAAGCGAGGAGTTAATCTTCGACATCGTCCCATTCCGCAGTGGTTATCACGCACTGCTCGGACGAACGGCATTCGCTCGGTCCAATGCGGTGCCGCACTATGCTTATCTTAAGCTCAAGATGCCCGGTCCACGCGGCATCATAACGGTCAACGGAAACACGAAACGCTCCCTCCGAACAGAGGAGCACACCGCCGCCCTAGCAGCAGAAGTCCAGAGCGGCCTTTTCAAGCAGAACTGTAATCCGGCTGCCGAGCCCCGGGACATCATAAAGAGGGTCCGTACTACGCTGCACCAGGACAGCGCGGCTCATCAAGAGCTCGACTAGCAATTTGGCCTCCATCCCAGCCCCGATCAGGCAGTGGCATTCGTACCACGCGTACATAATTATGCACTCAAAATTCCATGGGCATCGATGGAGGCACAGAAATCTTATGATCCATAGTTCGGCTTGACCGATCCCGGACACACAAATACTTTTACTATTTCCTTTTTCCTTTTTCAGGTTTCTTTTACATAGGCCTTCTTGGACGGCCTAATTATCAGTCATGTAAAAGGATAAAAACACCAGAATGGCAAGAAGCACAGACGTATAGGGGAAGTTCTAGAGGTCACTCTACCTATTGTCAGGACCCACACGCAGCTCGCCTCTGGTCATGGCATGTTAAATAGCCGGCTGCTTATCGCACTATTTGTATTAATGCGCTTTGACGCATTAACCCAATTATAATGGAAACAGCTCATGGCTCAAGTTTAAGGGCCCAAGATATCACCTCTGTGTTGTACGTTTCATATTTGCCAGGGGCTTTATAGTACCCCACAACATGGCGATAAAAGTCCGAACACTTTTTAGTTCGGCACCCCAAATTTAGCATTATATGCATTGGCTCCGAATCATGTCTTTGGTCAATAGTTGGGTTGCCCGGCTCCTGTGCTTGCTACCTTACGTTCTGCTATATCGGCTAAGGTAGTAAAGGGAGAACTGCTGCGATTGTGCCCTGGTTTATCCAAAGGAGCACCTCAGTAGAGAAAGCCGAAAACTGACTGTCATGATACGGCGAGAGCCGGTCAACTGTTCGAGAGGTTGGAAATCGTTAGAGATTTTTTCCGCATTATGCGAAGGATCGGTACTTCCCGATCAGATGCTCATAGCACTCTGGATCGAAAACTAGGGGCTGCGCCTATGTTTTATTGTAAAACTCCTATGGCTCCCCCCCCCCCCCCCCCCCCCCCCCCCCCCCCCCCCCCCCCCCCCCCCCCCCCCCCCCCCCCCCCCCCCCCCCCCCCCCCCCCCCCCCCCCCCCCCCCCCCCCCCCCCCCCCCCCCCCCCCCCCCCCCCCCCCCCCCCCCCCCCCCCCCCCCCCCCCCCCCCCCCCCCCCCCCCCCCCCCCCCCCCCCCCCCCCCCCCCCCCCCCCCCCCCCCCCCCCCCCCCCCCCCCCCCCCCCCCCCCCCCCCCCCCCCCCCCCCCCCCCCCCCCCCCCCCCCCCCCCCCCCCCCCCCCCCCCCCCCCCCCCCCCCCCCCCCCCCCCCCCCCCCCCCCCCCCCCCCCCCCCCCCCCCCCCCCCCCCCCCCCCCCCCCCCCCCCCCCCCCCCCCCCCCCCCCCCCCCCCCCCCCCCCCCCCCCCCCCCCCCCCCCCCCCCCCCCCCCCCCCCCCCCCCCCCCCCCCCCCCCCCCCCCCCCCCCCCCCCCCCCCCCCCCCCCCCCCCCCCCCCCCCCCCCCCCCCCCCCCCCCCCCCCCCCCCCCCCCCCCCCCCCCCCCCCCCCCCCCCCCCCCCCCCCCCCCCCCCCCCCCCCCCCCCCCCCCCCCCCCCCCCCCCCCCCCCCCCCCCCCCCCCCCCCCCCCCCCCCCCCCCCCCCCCCCCCCCCCCCCCCCCCCCCCCCCCCCCCCCCCCCCCCCCCCCCCCCCCCCCCCCCCCCCCCCCCCCCCCCCCCCCCCCCCCCCCCCCCCCCCCCCCCCCCCCCCCCCCCCCCCCCCCCCCCCCCCCCCCCCCCCCCCCCCCCCCCCCCCCCCCCCCCCCCCCCCCCCCCCCCCCCCCCCCCCCCCCCCCCCCCCCCCCCCCCCCCCCCCCCCCCCCCCCCCCCCCCCCCCCCCCCCCCCCCCCCCCCCCCCCCCCCCCCCCCCCCCCCCCCCCCCCCCCCCCCCCCCCCCCCCCCCCCCCCCCCCCCCCCCCCCCCCCCCCCCCCCCCCCCCCCCCCCCCCCCCCCCCCCCCCCCCCCCCCCCCCCCCCCCCCCCCCCCCCCCCCCCCCCCCCCCCCCCCCCCCCCCCCCCCCCCCCCCCCCCCCCCCCCCCCCCCCCCCCCCCCCCCCCCCCCCCCCCCCCCCCCCCCCCCCCCCCCCCCCCCCCCCCCCCCCCCCCCCCCCCCCCCCCCCCCCCCCCCCCCCCCCCCCCCCCCCCCCCCCCCCCCCCCCCCCCCCCCCCCCCCCCCCCCCCCCCCCCCCCCCCCCCCCCCCCCCCCCCCCCCCCCCCGGGGGCTTTATCGCCGAATTGGCGGTTTGCCTCAGAAGGCTGCTTTGTACTTCTGCTGCAAGGGCCGCAGTGTGCTCCTCCGTACGGAGTGAGTGCTCTGTGTTTCCATTAACTGTTATAACCCCGCGAGGCCCTGGCATTTTGAGCTTGAGGTATGCATAATGCAGTACCGCATTGAATCTGGCAAATGCGGTTCGTTCGAGTAGTGCGTGATAGCCACTGCGGAAGGGGACGATATCCAAGATTAACTCCTCGCTTTGGAAGTTGTCCGGAGATCCGAAGACCACTTCCAGTGTGATTGAGCCCGTGCAGCAGGCCTCTACACCTGGTATGATTCCTTTAAAGGTGGTTTTCGTGGGTTTGATCCTCGAGGGGTCGATACCCATTTTTCCCACTGTATCCTGATAGAGCAGGTTCAGGCTACTGCCACCGTCCATAAGGACTCGAGTGAGGTGAAATCCGTCAATGATGGGGTCAAGGACCAATGCGGCAGAACCGCCATGACAGATGCTGGTAGGGTGGTCCCTGTGATTGAAAGTGATCGGACAAGAAGACCATGGGTTGAACTTTGGGGCGACTGGCTCCATCGCATAGACGTCCCTTAGTGCATGCTTCCGTTCCCGCTTGGGAATATGGGGTTGCGTATATCATGTTCACCGTTTTCACTTGGGGAGGAAATTTCTTCTGTCCTCCTGTGTTCGGCGGCCAGGGCTCCTCCTCGTCGTCGCTATGCAGCCCCTTTTCCTTGTTTTCGGCATTCAACTTGCCGGCCTGTTTGAACACCCAGCATTCTCTGTTGGTGTGGTTGGCTGGTTTATCGGGGGTGCCGTGAATTTGACACGAGCGATCGAGTATGCAGTCCAAACTAGACGGGCCCGGATTGCTTCTTTTGAACGGCTTTTTCCGCTGACTAGACTTAGAGCCACTGAATCCGGCATTGACTGCCGTGTCTTCGGTGTTGTCGCCGTTGTTGCGACGCTTGTGTCTGTTGCGACGTGGCTTGCCGTTGCTATCTCTGGCATCTGAATTGCCAGGATTTCTTGATGTCTTGTTGCTTCGAGCCAGCCAGCTGTCCTCGCCCGCACAAAAGTGGGTCATGAGTGTCGTGAGGGCTGCCATGGACTTCGGCTTCTCTTGGCCGAGGTGTCGAGCAAGCCACTCGTCGCGGATGTTATGCTTAAATGCTGCTAAGGCCTCAGCATCCGGACAGTGGACAATTTGGTTCTTTTTAGTTAGGAACTGAGTCCAGAATTTCCTGGCTGACTCCCCGGGCTGTTGAGTTATGTGACTCAAGTCATCAGCATCCGGTGGTCGCACATAAGTGCCCTAGAAGTTGTCAAGGAATGCGTCTTCCAAGTTCTCCCAACTGCCAATGGAGTTTGCCGGCAGGCTATTCAGCCAATGCCGAGCCGGCCCTTTGAGTTTTAGTGGGAGGTACTTGATGGCATGTAGATCATCACCGCGGGCCATGTGAATGTGGAGGAGGAAATCTTCAATCCATACCGCGGGGTCTGTTGTACCATCATATGATTCAATGTTTACGGGTTTAAACCCTTCTGGGAATTCGTGATCCATTACTTCATCGGTGAAGCATAGGGGCTGTGCGGCGCCTCTGTGTCGGGCTATATCACAACGCAGTTCATACGAGTCTGGTCTGCTGTATTCGGCCCGGCCAGATTTGCTTTTAGTATATCCGGCGTGACGGTCATCGTCACGCGTTGGGGCGCGCCCCCGTGATCCGTAGATCGATCTTGTATGTCCTGCTTTGTTTTCCAATATGTCTCGCAGGTCCTGCGTGTAGCCCCGGGCCTTGGTGTTTTTGTTTGACTGGCGACGGGGTGTGGGCTGGACTTCGGGCTGATACGCCGCTTTGTCTCGGCCACGAGGTGGCCGGTCAGCCGCATCATACGCTGGTAGTGTAGGCTTTGATGCTTTCTCCTCAAGTTGGGGTAGCAACCTGCGCTTTGGGTAACTTTTGGTTGGGCGCTCGAGTTCGTATTCCTCGGCTGCCAGGACCTCGGTCCATCTATCTGGTAGCAGATCTTGATCAGCTTGAAGCTGATGCTGCTTTTTCTTCAGGCCCCCCCCCCCCCCCCCCCCCCCCCCCCCCCCCCCCCCCCCCCCCCCCCCCCCCCCCCCCCCCCCCCCCCCCCCCCCCCCCCCCCCCCCCCCCCCCCCCCCCCCCCCCCCCCCCCCCCCCCCCCCCCCCCCCCCCCCCCCCCCCCCCCCCCCCCCCCCCCCCCCCCCCCCCCCCCCCCCCCCCCCCCCCCCCCCCCCCCCCCCCCCCCCCCCCCCCCCCCCCCCCCCCCCCCCCCCCCCCCCCCCCCCCCCCCCCCCCCCCCCCCCCCCCCCCCCCCCCCCCCCCCCCCCCCCCCCCCCCCCCCCCCCCCCCCCCCCCCCCCCCCCCCCCCCCCCCCCCCCCCCCCCCCCCCCCCCCCCCCCCCCCCCCCCCCCCCCCCCCCCCCCCCCCCCCCCCCCCCCCCCCCCCCCCCCCCCCCCCCCCCCCCCCCCCCCCCCCCCCCCCCCCCCCCCCCCCCCCCCCCCCCCCCCCCCCCCCCCCCCCCCCCCCCCCCCCCCCCCCCCCCCCCCCCCCCCCCCCCCCCCCCCCCCCCCCCCCCCCCCCCCCCCCCCCCCCCCCCCCCCCCCCCCCCCCCCCCCCCCCCCCCCCCCCCCCCCCCCCCCCCCCCCCCCCCCCCCCCCCCCCCCCCCCCCCCCCCCCCCCCCCCCCCCCCCCCCCCCCCCCCCCCCCCCCCCCCCCCCCCCCCCCCCCCCCCCCCCCCCCCCCCCCCCCCCCCCCCCCCCCCCCCCCCCCCCCCCCCCCCCCCCCCCCCCCCCCCCCCCCCCCCCCCCCCCCCCCCCCCCCCCCCCCCCCCCCCCCCCCCCCCCCCCCCCCCCCCCCCCCCCCCCCCCCCCCCCCCCCCCCCCCCCCCCCCCCCCCCCCCCCCCCCCCCCCCCCCCCCCCCCCCCCCCCCCCCCCCCCCCCCCCCCCCCCCCCCCCCCCCCCCCCCCCCCCCCCCCCCCCCCCCCCCCCCCCCCCCCCCCCCCCCCCCCCCCCCCCCCCCCCCCCCCCCCCCCCCCCCCCCCCCCCCCCCCCCCCCCCCCCCCCCCCCCCCCCCCCCCCCCCCCCCCCCCCCCCCCCCCCCCCCCCCCCCCCCCCCCCCCCCCCCCCCCCCCCCCCCCCCCCCCCCCCCCCCCCCCCCCCCCCCCCCCCCCCCCCCCCCCCCCCCCCCCCCCCCCCCCCCCCCCCCCCCCCCCCCCCCCCCCCCCCCCCCCCCCCCCCCCCCCCCCCCCCCCCCCCCCCCCCCCCCCCCCCCCCCCCCCCCCCCCCCCCCCCCCCCCCCCCCCCCCCCCCCCCCCCCCCCCCCCCCCCCCCCCCCCCCCCCCCCCCCCCCCCCCCCCCCCCCCCCCCCCCCCCCCCCCCCCCCCCCCCCCCCCCCCCCCCCCCCCCCCCCCCCCCCCCCCCCCCCCCCCCCCCCCCCCCCCCCCCCCCCCCCCCCCCCCCCCCCCCCCCCCCCCCCCCCCCCCCCCCCCCCCCCCCCCCCCCCCCCCCCCCCCCCCCCCCCCCCCCCCCCCCCCCCCCCCCCCCCCCCCCCCCCCCCCCCCCCCCCCCCCCCCCCCCCCCCCCCCCCCCCCCCCCCCCCCCCCCCCCCCCCCCCCCCCCCCCCCCCCCCCCCCCCCCCCCCCCCCCCCCCCCCCCCCCCCCCCCCCCCCCCCCCCCCCCCCCCCCCCCCCCCCCCCCCCCCCCCCCCCCCCCCCCCGATTAGCTACCCGTGCCCACCTTCTAATGAGAGTAACTCTTCAACTCATACATCGTTTAATTTCCCTTCATGCTTACCGAAGGATGATTGCTATGATGACTACTATGATCCCATTGATTCTCTTGAAATATCCCTTTTTGATGATGCTTGCTATGCTTGTGGCCAAGATGCCAATATGAATTATGCTTATGGAGATGAACTTGCTATAGTTCCTTATGCTAAACATGAAATTGTTGCTATTGCACCCACGCATGATAGTCCTATTATCTTTTTGAATTCTCCCAACTACACTATATCAGAGAAGTTTGCACTTATTAAGGATTATATTGATGGGTTGCCTTTTACTACTGCACATGATGATTTTGATGAATATAATATGCATGTGCTTGCTGCTCCTACTTGCAATTATTACGAGAGAGGAACTATATCTCCACCTCTCTATGTTTCCAATACGATAAAATTGCAAGATACTATTTATACTATGCATTGGCCTTTACTATGTGTGCATGAATTGTTCTTTTATGACATGCCGATGCATAGGAAGAGAGTTAGACTTCGTTGTTACATGATATATGTTACTTTGTGCTCACTACTAAATTACAAATCATTGTTAATTAAAATTGGCTTTGATATACCTTGGGATCCGAGTGGATTCACTACTTGAGCACTATATGCCTAGCTTAATGGGTTTAAAGAAAGAGCTGCCAGTGAGACAACACGGAAGTTTTAGAGAGGCATTTATTTCTGTTGAGTGCTTTTATATAGTTTAAAAACAACAAAAATAAAGAGGGGAACCCAAAACTTTTTCAAAAAGGAAAGTGAAAGTGAGAAAGACAAGCATTGTTGAAGTGGGAGAGCTCCTTGAACTTTGTTCATGCTCACGGCAACTTTGTGAATCTTGATTACAAAAACTTTTCAACAAAAATAATTATCCCCTTGTACAATTCCATTGTATTATAAAAATAATGTGCCAAGGTTTGCCTTTAGGATGTTTACATTTGCTTGATGGTTTGTACGGTGCAGGACAGAAACTTTGTCTGTACTGTGAGATTTTACATTTTTAGCTGGAACGTCAAATGGTTCTGATTCTTTTTTGCACTGTCTTAATATACAAATTTTTTATTTTTCCTCATTTTGGTAGAATTTTTCAAGTATCAGAAGTATGGTGAATGTTCAGATTATTACAGACTGATCTGTTTTAGACAGATTCTGTTTTTGATGCATAGTTTGCTTGTTTTGATGAAACTATCAATTTATAATAGTGGATTAAGCCATGAAAAATTTATACTAAAGTAGACACAATGCAAAAACAAAATATGAATTGGTTTGCAACAGTACTTAGAGTAGTGATTTGCTTTATTATACTAACGGATCTTACCGAGTTTTCTGTTGAAGTTTTGTGTGGATGAAGTGTTCGATGATCGAGAAGGTCTCGATGTGAGAAGAAGGAAGAGAGGCAAGATCTCAAGCTTGGGGATGCCCTAGGCACCCCAAGTAAATATTCAAGGAGACTCAAGCATCTAAGCTTGGGGATGCCCCGGAAGGCATCCCCTCTTTCTTCAACAAGTATCGGTATGTTTTTGGATTCGTTTCGTTCATGCGATATGTGCAATCTTGGAGCGTCTTTTGCATTTACTTTTAATTTTTATTTTATGCACCATGCTGGTAAGAGATAGTCCTTGGTTGATTTATAGAATGCTCTTTGCACTTAACTTATATCTTTTGAGTATGGTTTTATAGAGGCCACGAGGCAGGGGGCGCGCCTGCCCCCTTGGGCGCGCCCCTGACCCTCATGGGCCACCCGTAAGGCGGTTGATGCCCTTCTTTCACAGCGAGAAAGGTAATATCCGGATAGAGATCATGTTAAAATTTCAGCCCAATCGGAGTTACGGATCTCCGGGAATATAAGAAACGGTGAAAGGGTAGAATCTGGAACGCAGAAACAGAGAGAGACAGAGAGACAGATCCAAACTCGGAGGGGCTCTCGCCCCTCCCACGCCATGGAGACCATGGACCATAGGGGAAAACCTTCTCCCATCTAGGGCAAAGGTCAAGGAAGAAGAAGAAGGAGGGGGCTCTCTCCCCCTCGCTTCTGGTGGCTCCGGAACGCCGCCGGGGGCCATCATCATCGCCGCGATCTACACCAACACCTCCGCCATCTTCACCAACATCTCCATCACATTCCCCCCTCTATCTACAGCGGTCCACTCTCCCACAACCCGTTGTACCCTCTACTTGAACATGGTGCTTTATGCTTCATATTATTATCCAATGATGTGTTGCCATCCTATGATGTCTGAGTAGATTTTCGTTGTCCTATCGGTGGTTGATGAATTGCTATGATTGATTTAATTTGCTTGTGGTTATGTTGTTGTCCTTTGGTGCCCATCATATTATTGCGCATGTGGATCACACCCTAGGGTTAGTTGTATGTTGATAGGACTATGTATTGGAGGGCAAGAGTGATAGAAGCTTCAACCTAGCATAGAAATTGATGCATACGGGATTGAAGGGGGACCAATATATCTTAATGCTATGGTTGGGTTTCACCTTAATGAACATTAGTAGTTGCGGATGCTTGCTAATAGTTCCAATCATACGTGCATAGAATTCCAAGTCAGGGATGATATGCTAGCAATGGCCTCTCTCACATAATACTTGCTATCGGTCTAGTAAAGTAGTCAATTGCTTAGGTGCAATTTCGCAACTCCTACCACCACTTTTCCACACTCACTATATTTACTTTATTGTTTCTTTATCTAAACAGCCCCTTATTTTTATTTACGTACTCTTTATTATCTTGCAAACCTATCCAACAACACCTACAAAGTACTTCTAGTTTCATACTTGTTCTAGGTAAAGCGAATGTCAAGCGTGCGTAGAGTTGTATCGATGGTCGATAGAACTTGAGGGAATATTTCTTCTACCTTTAGCTCCTCATTGGGTTTGACACTCTTACTTATCGAAATTTTTTGTTATCAAGACCTTTTTCTGGCGCCGTTGCCGGGGAGCAATTGTGTGGGGTGAATATTCTCATGTGTGCTTGTTTGCTTTATCACTAAGTAATTTTTATTTGCTGTTCTTAGTTGTTTTCTATCTTTAGTTATGGGTAGGAAACACAAAATACCAAAAAAAATAGTTGTACCTACTCTCAAAATCTATCACACTGTTGAAGCTTATTACTTGGATCATCTTCGATCCCTATGTGCTCATGCTGAAACCCCAACTAGCTTAGTTGAGGGCAAATCTTTAGATGAGCATGCTTGTTATGTGTGACACCGAATATCTGAAAAAGGGAAAATTTTACTGGGTCAAATTCATCATTTGCAATGCTATGCTTGGAATTTATGTGAAATATATGATTTTACTTGTTGTTCTGAAAACCCTAAGAAACACCTTCCCTATCAATGTGAGTTTAGTGATAATGGAATCTTATCTTCGTATGCTAAAGGTGTTTATAGTTACTATGATATTCAACAAATTGAAGAATTTGTTGCTTTTAAGGGTGCTTACGAAATTGCTTCTTTGATTGAAAAGTATGACGCTGCTCTTTACAAATCTGAAAATTTTGCCATACTTAAATATTTCTATGATAATTATGCTTCTAATGCCTATGTTAAACCATATATCAAGGTCTCCTCCGCTGTCCAAGAAGAGACTGATATTTTGCAGGAGTCTATGGAAGAAGAAATTGATGAAACTGTGAGCTCATTG
>JAAAWM010011486.1:0-82518 GCA_036873465.1 Thinopyrum obtusiflorum | reverse complement strand
CTGTCAAGGAATCCAAATTGGATGTGCTTCAAAGTCAACTTGACAAGTTCAAACTCTGTGGACTCGCGCAACCGTTACCCTTCGTGGGTTGAAGTCTCCATCAACGTGGATGTACGATAGCACCACCTATCGGAACCATGCCAAAAATCTCCGTGTCAACATTGCGTTTGCTCCCTCAAACTCCTCCCTTTACCTTCATATGCAATTGTTTTACATTCCGCTGCTATACTCTTAGAATTGCATGTGTAGGTTGATTGCTTGACTTGTGCTAAGTTGCTAAAATCTGCCAAGAATTAAAATTGGGAAAAGGCTAGATTTTTCATTTGGTCAAGTAGTCTAATCACCCCCCTCTAGACATACTTTCGATCCTACAAGTGGTATCAGAGCTTTGGTCTCCATTTGCTTTGATTTCCATAGCTTTTGATGGTCATAGCCTTGGTTTCACAACCTAGGAGAGTATGGCGTCTAGCTAGGGAAATTACCACCATTGAGGTCCTTACTTTGATGGTACAAATTTTGCTAGTTGGAAGCATAAGATGAAAATGCATATTCTTGGACATAACCCCGCCGTTTGGGCTATTGTGTGTATTGGCTTGCAAGGTGAATTCTTCGATGGGAGAGAACCAAACCGTGAAGCTACCGCTGAAGAGTTGAAGATGCTGCAATACAATGCTCAAGCTTGTGATATTCTCTTCAACGGATTGTGCCCCGAAGAATTCAACAAAATCAGCCGTCTTGAGATGGCAAAGGAAATTTGGGATACTTTGATTGATATGCACGAAGGTACCGACTCTGTCAAGGAATCCAAATTGGATGTGCTTCAAAGTCAACTTGACAAGTTCAAAACGAAGGATGGTGAAGGCGTCGCTGAAATGTACTTTAGGCTTGCTCTCATCACAAATGAGATTGCCGGCTTAGGAAGTGAAGAGATGACCGATAGATTCATCATCAAGAAGATCCTTAGAGCTTTGGATGGAAAATATGATACCGTGTGCACATTGATCCAAATGATGCCCAATTACAAAGATCTCAAGCCAACGGAAGTCATTGGAAGAATTGTTGCTCATGAGATGTCTCTCAAGGATAAGGAAGAGCTCCATAACAAGTCAAGTGGTGCTTACAAAGCCTCATGTGAAGCTCCCACATCATCAAGTGAGAAGCAAACCTTCAATGAAGAATTGAGTCTAATGGTGAAGAACTTCAACAAATTCTACAAGAGTAGGAGCAAGGAAAGAAGCTCCAAGTCAAGATCCTCCAATGACAAGAGATCTTCTAGTCGTGAACGAAATTGCTACAATTGTGGAAGACCCGGACACTACTCCAATGAGTGTACGGCTCCCTACAAAAGAAGAGAAGACTCACCTAAAAGGAGGAGTAAAAGAGAGGAATCACCTCCAAGAGAAAGAAGAAGTAGAGATGATCGTTATGAACGAAGACCCTCTCGGAGAAGCAATGATTCGGAAAGGAAGGACAAGTCATCAAGGAGCTACACAAAAAGAAGACATCAAGCTCATGTTGGTGAATGGGTATCCGGTTCCGACTCCGACCATCACTCCGAAAGAAGTTATCACTCCGACTCCGAATATACTCAAGATGAAGGTGTTGCCGGACTAGCTCTTGTGACAGCCAACTCCTATGACATATTTGACTCACCAAATGAAGGAATTGGGAGATGCTTCATGACTAAAGGTCCAAAGGTAACACACCCCGAGTATGTTGATTTCAATAGTGATGAAGATGATTTGCTAGGAGATGATGATTTACTTGTTGACAACTCTAGTTATGAAAACTATGATGAACTTGCTATTAATCATGCTAATCAAGATAAAACGAATGACGATGATAAGAAGGAGGTTGAGCTTCTAACTAAAGAACTAAACACTCTTAAGTTAGCTCATGAAACTACCTTGGAAGATCATCGAGAACTTTTAAAGACTCATAGTAAGCTACGCTTTGAAAAGCTCAACCTTGAGCAAGAACATGAGTTTTCAAAGGCAATTAATGATGATCTTCGCAAGAAAAGTTCTTCTTACATTGCCAAGCGTTTACTCTTGTCTACTTACATGCCACAAGTTAAACCTAGCAACCCCCCCCCCCCCCCCCCCCCCCCCCCCCCCCCCCCCCCCCCCCCCCCCCCCCCCCCCCCCCCCCCCCCCCCCCCCCCCCCCCCCCCCCCCCCCCCCCCCCCCCCCCCCCCCCCCCCCCCCCCCCCCCCCCCCCCCCCCCCCCCCCCCCCCCCCCCCCCCCCCCCCCCCCCCCCCCCCCCCCCCCCCCCCCCCCCCCCCCCCCCCCCCCCCCCCCCCCCCCCCCCCCCCCCCCCCCCCCCCCCCCCCCCCCCCCCCCCCCCCCCCCCCCCCCCCCCCCCCCCCCCCCCCCCCCCCCCCCCCCCCCCCCCCCCCCCCCCCCCCCCCCCCCCCCCCCCCCCCCCCCCCCCCCCCCCCCCCCCCCCCCCCCCCCCCCCCCCCCCCCCCCCCCCCCCCCCCCCCCCCCCCCCCCCCCCCCCCCCCCCCCCCCCCCCCCCCCCCCCCCCCCCCCCCCCCCCCCCCCCCCCCCCCCCCCCCCCCCCCCCCCCCCCCCCCCCCCCCCCCCCCCCCCCCCCCCCCCCCCCCCCCCCCCCCCCCCCCCCCCCCCCCCCCCCCCCCCCCCCCCCCCCCCCCCCCCCCCCCCCCCCCCCCCCCCCCCCCCCCCCCCCCCCCCCCCCCCCCCCCCCCCCCCCCCCCCCCCCCCCCCCCCCCCCCCCCCCCCCCCCCCCCCCCCCCCCCCCCCCCCCCCCCCCCCCCCCCCCCCCCCCCCCCCCCCCCCCCCCCCCCCCCCCCCCCCCCCCCCCCCCCCCCCCCCCCCCCCCCCCCCCCCCCCCCCCCCCCCCCCCCCCCCCCCCCCCCCCCCCCCCCCCCCCCCCCCCCCCCCCCCCCCCCCCCCCCCCCCCCCCCCCCCCCCCCCCCCCCCCCCCCCCCCCCCCCCCCCCCCCCCCCCCCCCCCCCCCCCCCCCCCCCCCCCCCCCCCCCCCCCCCCCCCCCCCCCCCCCCCCCCCCCCCCCCCCCCCCCCCCCCCCCCCCCCCCCCCCCCCCCCCCCCCCCCCCCCCCCCCCCCCCCCCCCCCCCCCCCCCCCCCCCCCCCCCCCCCCCCCCCCCCCCCCCCCCCCCCCCCCCCCCCCCCCCCCCCCCCCCCCCCCCCCCCCCCCCCCCCCCCCCCCCCCCCCCCCCCCCCCCCCCCCCCCCCCCCCCCCCCCCCCCCCCCCCCCCCCCCCCCCCCCCCCCCCCCCCCCCCCCCCCCCCCCCCCCCCCCCCCCCCCCCCCCCCCCCCCCCCCCCCCCCCCCCCCCCCCCCCCCCCCCCCCCCCCCCCCCCCCCCCCCCCCCCCCCCCCCCCCCCCCCCCCCCCCCCCCCCCCCCCCCCCCCCCCCCCCCCCCCCCCCCCCCCCCCCCCCCCCCCCCCCCCCCCCCCCCCCCCCCCCCCCCCCCCCCCCCCCCCCCCCCCCCCCCCCCCCCCCCCCCCCCCCCCCCCCCCCCCCCCCCCCCCCCCCCCCCCCCCCCCCCCCCCCCCCCCCCCCCCCCCCCCCCCCCCCCCCCCCCCCCCCCCCCCCCCCCCCCCCCCCCCCCCCCCCCCCCCCCCCCCCCCCCCCCCCCCCCCCCCCCCCCCCCCCCCCCCCCCCCCCCCCCCCCCCCCCCCCCCCCCCCCCCCCCCCCCCCCCCCCCCCCCCCCCCCCCCCCCCCCCCCCCCCCCCCCCCCCCCCCCCCCCCCCCCCCCCCCCCCCCCCCCCCCCCCCCCCCCCTTTCCTCGTCTCAAACTCTATTCATGCTACATCACAAAGTTTGATCAAGTCAAATTCGAACCACTCTGTGTGAGGAGCACTCGGAGTCCCCGATTCGTCATAGACTTAAACTTCCAAAACCTCTTTGTGAATTTCGGTCTGACCGATTCCTCCTTTTCGGTCCTACTGAGATCACTTAGTTGATCTAGATTTTCAATCTCGGTGCAACCGATTAGAACCTTTCGGTCACACCGATTTGCAGTAACTGCCTGCAGTTTTGCATCTCGGTGCCACCAAGTTGTTCCACTCGGTCACACCGACAGGGTCAGGTTATATATACTGACGGGTCAGATTTTGAAAAAATTTCCGAAACCTTTCTCCCGCGCGTAACCTACTCTGCCTCTTCGGGTCTACGTATCGTCTACTCGCCGCCAGCGACCTCCCGCCGCTGGTCTCCACCGCCGTCAACGGAAATCTGCTCCACCGTTGCCGCCGTAGCGAACACTCACCGCTCTAGGGTAAGTGTTCGACCCCCTGTGCTGTCTTTTTCACTCCGATTCCTAGCACAAGGACAATGCCATCTTTCTTGCCATGATTGAGATTGATTCATCCAGCTGAAACTTCCTTAGGTCTAGATTGATTCGAAATTTTTAGGGTTAGCTCTCCGCAGAACTCATCTCGGACCGACCGAACTGTAGAAATCGGTCTCACCGATTCGGCCTTGGCCATTGCACATGCGTTTTTCGGTCCGACCGAAACGTGCAAATCGGTATGACCAAGTTCAAGATTCTGTGAAACCCTAGCAATCTCGGTGCCACCGAACTGTGACTCAGCCCTACCGAGTTCACTAGTTTAGGTTCCAAGTGTTGCTTCGGTATCACCGACCCCCCCCCCCCCCCCCCCCCCCCCCCCCCCCCCCCCCCCCCCCCCCCCCCCCCCCCCCCCCCCATTGTTTTGCAAAAACCTCTATACTTTGTGATGCTCATCTACTCTACCTCATCTACAACCTATTCATAGGGTCTGCTGACAGTTTGCCTAAAGATGTCTGATCAAAGTGACAGTCATCTCAAGTTTTCCTGAAGAGCAAGCAAGATCAGCTAGCATTTCTGATCCAATCAACCTTGAGGATTGAGAAGGGCTTGGCCACCCTGACTCAAAACCAGGAGAGCTTGGAGAGGATCATCGAGCAGAAATTCTATGATCTTGATGTCAAGGTAACTGAGATCCAAACCACAGTTGAGCAGCTTCAGGAGGAAGCAGAAGAGAAGAAGGGCAAGGCAACCACTGATACATTTGAGCGAGTGCCTAGAGGACCAAGATCTACTGCAGTGCCAGTTACAGATACTCGAGCTACAACATCAGCACCAGCAGCTACAGCTCCAGTGCCACCTCCAGCAGCCACTCCACCAGCTCCAGCTACATCAACAGATGCCTTCGTCCTTGGAGTTCTCTCTACACCTCCTCCCGAAGATCAAGCCTGAGAGACGTTAAGCACTATGCATTTTTGAACTTTTTGGTAACTTGTTGCCAAAGGGGGAGAAAAATGTATAGATCATAGGCTTCGAGAGAGAGTGTTGCTTTTTTATCTTTATCTCTCTTGCTATTTTTGTTGAACTTCTGGATTGTGTGCTTGTGTGAGATACTTGTTTGATCATGTGTTTGATCATATGCTACCCTTAATGCTTGTTGGATGATATTATCTCTTATATCCTTATATGATCATTCACTTGCTTGGTGAGGAGTGCATGCTTTTAATTTCTATCATTTTGAGCGCTCCACCAAGATGTATGTGACATGGAAGAGTAACCCATGATCCTAATCGATTGTGCATTTGCATTCAAAAGCAAATTTTAAATAATGCACAAATTTAGGGGGAGCTCTTGCTTATCACATACTTCTCAAAGCGACAATGTTTTTCAATCTTATTATCTTTTGTCAAAGCTTTGATCTATATGTTGTCATCAATTACCAAAAAGGGGGAGATTGAAAGTGCAACTATCCCTGGGTGGTTTTGGTAATTCCTAACAACATATAGCTCATCGAGCTAATGCTATTTGAAGATAAATATTTCAGGAAAGCTCAATGATTGGCATGGCATGGATTAGAAAGTGGACTCCTCAAAATGCTAAGGACAAAAGGATTGGCTCAAGCTCAAAGCACAAGACTCTACTTTTTCATTTTAGTGATCCAAGATCACATTGAGTCCATAGGAAAAGCCAATACTATTAAGAGGGGATGAGGTGTTGCTTAACGAGTTTCTTGCTCAAAATGCTTAGTGATATGCTCCAAAACCCTCAACTACTTTCTCATATCCACATATGTCCCAAACCAAAAGTCAAACTCGGCCCCACCGAATCTTTCTATCCGGCGCCACCGAGTTCTCTTGACATAGCCACTGCCAGAAACCCTAGTCTCTTCGGTCTCACCGATAGGGATCTTGGTCTCACCGAGATGGGATTGTAATCTCTCTGTTTCCCTTCGTAACATTTCGGTCAAACCGAGATGAGCGATCAGTCCCACCGAGATTGCAATGCAAACTCTCTATTTCCCTTTCGCAACGTTTTGGTCCAACTGAGATGAACGAATCGGTCCCATCGAGTTTGCCTGACCAACTCTCTGGTTAGTCTATTACCAAAATCGGTCTCACCGAGTTTGAGTAATTGGTCTCACCGATATTACGTTATGCTCTAACCCTAACGAAATCGGTCCCACCGAGTTGACATATCGGTCCCACCGGAAAATCCTAACGTTCACATTTTGAACTAAATTGGTCCGACCGAGTTTCATGATTCGGTCCCACCGAGTTTGGTAAATTGTGTGTAACGGTTAGTTTTTGTGTGGAGGCTATATATACCCCTCCACCCTCTCTTCATTCGAGGAGAAAGCCATCAGAACATGCCTACACTTCCAACATACATTTTCTGAGAGAGAACCACCTACACTTGTGTTGAGGTCAAGATATTCCATTCCAACCATATGAATCTTGATCTCTAGCCTTCCCCAAGTTGCTTTCCACTCAAACCTTCTTTCCATCAAATCCAAATCCTGTGAGAGAGAGTTGAGTGTTGGGGAGACTATCATTTGAAGCACAAGAGCAAGGAGTTCATCATCAACACACCATTTGTTACCTCTTGGAGAGTGGTGTCTCCTAGATTGGTTAGGTGTCACTTGGGAGCCTCCGTCAAGATGTGGAGTTGAACCAAGGAGTTTGTAAGGGCAAGGAGATCACCTACTTCGTGAAGATCTACCCGAGTGAGGCAAGTCCTTCGTGGGTGACGGCCATGGTGGGATAGACAAGGTTGCTTCTTCGTGGACCCTTCGTGGGTGGAGCCCTCCGTGGACTCGCGCAACCGTTACCCTTCGTGGGTTGAAGTCTCCATCAACGTGGATGTACGATAGCACCACCTATCAGAACCACGCCAAAAATCTCCGTGTCAACATTGCGTTTGCTCCCTAAAACTCCTCCCTTTACCTTCATATGCAATTGTTTTACATTCCACTGCTATACTCTTAGAATTGCATGTGTAGGTTGATTGCTTGACTTGTGCTAAGTTGCTAAAATCTGCCAATAATTAAAATTGGGAAAAGGCTAGATTTTTCATTTGGTCAAGTAGTCTAATCACCCCCCCCCTCTAGACATACTTTTGATCCTACAGTAATTCTCTTCGATCTATCGATCTGGTTTGGCTAACTAGATTGGTTTTTCTTGCAATGTGAGAAGTGCTTTGTGATGGGTTCAATCTTGTGGTGTCCTCTCCCAGTGACAGAAGGGGCAGCAAGGCACGTATTGTATTATTGCCATTAAGGATAAAAAGATGGGGTTTATATCATATTGCTTGAGTTTATCCCTCTACATCATGTCATCTTGCTTAAAGCGTTACTCTGTTCTTATGAACTTAATACTCTAGATGCAGGCAGGAGTCGATCGATGTGTGGAGTAGTGGTAGTAGATGCAGGCAGGAGTCGGTCTACTTGTCACGGACGTGATGCCTATATTCATGATCATTACCTTAGATATCATTATAATTATGCGCTTTTCTATCAATTGCTCAACAGTAATTTGTTTACCAGCAGTATGCTTTATTCAAGAGAGAAGCCTCTAGTGAAACCTATGGCCTCCTGGTCTATTTTCCATCATATATTTTCAGATCTATAAACCAAAAAACCCAAAAATACCTTGCTGCAATTTATTTATATTTACTTTAGTTTGCTCTTTTATTTATCTTTTATACCTATCTCTATTAGATCTCACTCTTGTTCGTGACCGTGAAGGGATTGACAACCCCTTTTTCGCGTTGTGTGCAAGTGTTTGTTAGTTTGTGTAGGTGCATATATTGGAGACTTGCTTGTGCCTCCTACTGGATTGATACCTTGGTTCTTAACTGAGGAAAATACTTATCTCTACTTTGCTGCATCACCCTTTCCTCTTCAAGGGAAAAATCAACGCAAGCTCATGAAGTAGCAGGAAGAATTTCTGGCGCCGTTGCTGGGGAGGTTCTACATCAAGCCTACCAAGTACCTATCATAAACTCTCATCTCTTGCACTTATATTATTTGACATTTGCCTCTTGTTTTCCTCTCCCCCACTTCTAAAATGTTTTCTGAAAAACACAAAAGTATTTGACTTTTTATTCGCCTTCTTTCCATTCGTCTTTTCGTTTGCTTGCTTGTGTGCTAGATTGGTTTCTTGCTATCATGTCTGAATCAAGGGAGGTTATCATTGAAAATTTTGGGGATCTTGCTAATAGAAATCTTGAGGAAAAACTTATATCTTGTTCTTTATATCGTGGAACTGAAACCCCCTCTAATCTTAAGGCAAAAACTTTTCATGTGGGAGATGGTAATATTATTGGGAAAAGTGTTATTCAGGAGTTCTTTGATTGTACGGTAGTTTTTCCAATTAATAAGGGATCTATTCATCTTGATACAAATTGCTATGCGGATGCCATTGCTATGCTTGTCGTTAAACTAGAAAGAAAATTTGTGCACATTCATCCCGCTTTACAAAATATATTTTATGAACTTCCCAATATACCCCATCCTAAGGCTACAAAGATTGCAACTATCATTCCTATGCGAGAATTTGATTTCATAATACAAGAAGCTAGGGAAATTTTTGTTTTCTATAATAAAAATATTGAGCATCCTCCAGTTGAAGAAATTCTCCATGATAAAGAAACTTTGCGTAGTCTAGAATCTAGAGATTATCATTCTTACAGTAGCAATCTTAGGAGAAGAGTTCCCTACGCAGAAATTGCTCAAGCCCTTTACCTTGATACATATGATAAATTTGATTCGGTAACTAAGGGAATTTATGTAGGATTTAATGATGAGTGGATGGAGGAAATATCTAGGGAACCCATTAAAGATGAGATACGTATTTTATATGAGGATATTTATGGTGATGATCCTGAGTGTGAAATTAAGAATGTTAAAATCACTAATCAAAGTCCTTTTCATGAATTGAGTCCACCTAATAGGAAGGAAAGGAAAGAAAAAGGAGACTTATTAAGAAAAGTTTTGGAAGATTTGACCAGGAAAGAATTTAATACCAAAGATGATAATACCTAGATCTATGTCTTATGCCTAGCTAGGGGCGTTAAACAATAGCGCTTGTTGGGAGGCAACCCATTTTTAATTTTGTGTTATTTTTTTTGCTAATGTTCTTGAATAAATACACATTATTACCTCTGTAGTAGTTGTGTTTTGGTGTTTTTATTTAGTGTTTGTGCAAGTAAGACCTTTGGGATGGTCTATGGTAATAGTTGATTTGATCTTGCTGAAAAATAGAACCTTTTGCGTCCAGTAACAGAATTGTTTAAATTCACATAAGCATGATAAAATTCTGATTTTTTTACACAAGATTGATATACAAATTGACTAGGTTTTCCTAAGTTTTCATAATTTTTGGAGTTACAGAAGTATATGAAGTTTCTAGATTGCTACAGACTGTTCTGTTTTTGACAGATGCTGTTTTCTATGTGTTGTTTGCTTATTTTGATGAATCTATGGGTAGTATCGGGTGGTATGAACCATGGAGAAGTTGAAATAAAGTAGATATTACACCAATATAAATTTAGAATGAGTTCACAATAGTACCTAAAGTGGTGATTTGCTTTATTATACTAACGGATCTTACGAGTTTTCTGTTGAGTTTTGTGTTGTGAAGTTTTCAAGTTTTGGGTAAAGATTTGATGGACTATGGAATAAGGAGCAGCAAGAGCCTAAGCTTGGGGATGCCCAAGGCACCCCAAGGTAATATTCAAGGACAACCAAGCATCTAAGCTTGGGGATGCCCCGGATGGCATCCCCTCTTTCGTCTTCAATCCATCGGTAAATTTACTTGAGGCTATATTTTTATTCACAACATGATATGTGTTTTGCTTGGAGCGTCTTGTATGATTTGAGTCTTTGCTTTTTAGTTTTCCAGAATCATCCTTGCTGTACACACCTTTTGAGAGGGACACGCTTTAATCGTGAATTTATTAGAATACTCTATGTGCTTCACTTATATCTTTTGAGCTAGGCAGTTTGCTCTTGTACTTCACTTATATCTTTTTAGAGCACGACGGCGGTTTTATTTTGTAGAAATTGTTGAACTCTCATGCTTTACTTATATTATTTTGAGAGTCTTAAACAGCATGGTAGTTTTCTTAGGTTATGAATTTAGTCCTAATATGATGGGCATCCAAGAGGGATATAATAAAAACTTTCATATAAACAGCATTGAATAATATGAGAAGTTTGATTCCTTGCATTTGTTTTGAGATATAAAGATGGTGATATTAGAGTCATGCTAGTGCGTAATTGTGGATTGGTAGAAATACTTGTGTTAAAGTTTGTGATTCCCGTAGCATACACGTATGGTGAACCGTTATGTGATGAAGTCGGAGCATGATTTATTTTTTGATTGTCATCCTTTGTGTGGAGGTCGGGAGCGCGCGATGGTTAACTCCTACCAACCTCTCCCCTAGGAGCATGCATATTAGTACTTTGTTTCGATGGCTAATAAAACTTTTGCAATAAGTATGTGAGTTATTTATGACTAATGTTGAGTCCATGGATTATACGCACTCTCACCCTTCCACCATTGCTAGCCTCTCTAGTACCGCGCAACTTTCACCAGTGCATTAAACCCACCATATACCCTTCCTCAAAACAGCCACCATACCTACCTATTATGGCATTTCCATAGCCATTTCGAGATATATTGCCATGCAACTTCCACCGTTCCGTTTATTATGACACATATCATCATTGTCATATTGTTCTCATATGCATGAGGCATTCATATAGAGTCATATCTTTGTTCTAGTATCGAGTTGTAATTCTTGAGTTGTAAGTAAATAAAAGTGTGATGATTATCATTATTAGAGAATTGTCCCATGTGAGGAAAGGATGATGGAAGCTATGATTCCCTCACAAGTTGGGATGAGTCTCTGGACTTTAAGAAAATAAAAGAGGCCAAAGAAGCCCAAATAAAAAAAAGAGGCCAAAGAAGCCCAAACAAAAAAAGAGAGAAAAAGAGAGAAGGGACAATGTTACTATTCTTTTCCACACTTGTGCTTTGAAATGGCACCATGTTCTTCATGATAGAGAGTCTCTTATTTTATCACTTTCATATACTAGTGGGATTTTTTCATTATAGAACTTGGCTTGTATATTCCAATGATGGGCTTCCTCAAATTGCCTTAGGTCTTCATGAGCAAGCAAGTTGGATGCACACCCACTTAGTTTCTTTTTGAGCTTTCATACATTTATAGCTCTTGTGCATCCGTTTGCATCGATATAAATTGATGGGCATCTCCATAGCCCATTAATTTGCCTCGTTGATGTGAGACTTTCTCCTTCTTTTTGTCTTCTCCACAACCACCATATTCTATTCCACCTATAGTGCTATATCCATGGCTCACGCTCATGTATTGCGTGAAAGTTGAAAAATTTTGAGAACACCAAAAGTATGAAACAATTGCTTGACTAACACCGGGGTTGTGCATGATGAAATACTTTGTGTGATGAAGATGGAGCATAGCCAGACTATATGATTTTGTAGGGATAACTTTCTTTGGCCATGTTATTTTGAGAAGACATGATTGCTTTATTAGTATGCTTGAAGTATTATTGTTTTTATGTCAATATTAAACTTTTGTTTTGAATCTTATGGATCTGAATATTCTTGCCACAATAAAGAAAATTGCATTGATAAATATGTTAGGTAGCATTCCACATCAAAAATTCTGTTTTTATCATTTACCTACTCGAGGACGAGTAGGAATTAAGCTTTGGGATGCTTGATATGTCTCCAACGTATCTATAATTTTTTATTGTTCCATGCTATTATATTATCTCTTTTGGATGTTTTATATGCATTAATATGCTATTTATATTATTTTTGGGACTAACCTATTAACCTAGAGCCCAGTGCCAGTTTCTCTTTTTCCCCTTATTTTTGACTTTTACAGAAAAGGAATATCAAACGGAGTCCAAACAGAATAAAACTTTACGGTGATTTTCCTTGGACCATAAGAAACCTACGAGACTTGGAGAGGAGGTCAGAGGAGCCACGAGGAGGCCACAAGCCTCCTGGGCGTGCCCCAGGGGGGCGCCCCCAGGGCTTGTGGGCCTCTCAGGACTCCTCTAACCCTAATTCCACCACTATATATTCCCCCTATACCAGAGGGCACACCAAAAATACTTTTCCGCTGCCGCAAGCTTCTGTTCCCGTGAGATCCCATCTTGGGGCCTTTTTCGGCACTCCGCCAGAGGGGGATTCGATCATGGAGGGCCTCTACATCAACCTTGCTGCCCTTCCAATGAAGTGTGAGTAGTTTACCATGGACCTAAGGGTCCATAGCTAGTAGCTAGATGACTTCATCTCTCTCTTTGATCTCCAATACAATGCTCTCCTCGATGTTCTTGGAGATCTATTCGATGTAATCTTCTTTTGCGGTGCGTTTGTTGAGATCCGATGAATTGTGGATTTATGATCAGATTATCTATGAATATTATTTGAGTCTTCTCTGAACTGTTTTATGCATGATTGAGATAGCTTAGTAATTCTCTTCGATTGGTTTGGCTAACTAGATTGGTTTTTCTTGCAATGGGAGAAGTGCTTTGTGATGGGCTCAATCTTGCGGTGTCCTCTCCCAGCGACAGAGGGGCAGTGAGGCATGTATTGTATTGTTACCATTAAGGATAAAAAGATGGGGTTTATATCATATTGCTTGAGTTTATCCCTCTACATCATGTCATCTTGCTTAAAGTGTTACTCTGTTCTTATGAACTTAATACTCTAGATGCAGGCAGGAGTCGGTCGATGTGTGGAGTAATAGTAGTAGATGCAGGCAGGAGTTGGTCTACTTGTCACAGACGTGATGCCTATATTCATGATCATTGCCTTAGATATCATCATAATTATGTGCTTTTCTATCAATTGCTCAACAGTAATTTGTTTACCCACCGTATGCTTTATTCAAGAGAGAAGCCTCTAGTGAAACCTATGGCCCCCGGGTCTATTTTTCATCATATATTTTCAGATCTATAAATCAAAAAACCCAAAAATACCTTGCTGCAATTTATTTATATTTAGTTTAGTTTGCTTTTTTATTTATCTTTTATACAAATCTCTATTAGATCTCACTCTTGTTCGTGACCGTGATGGGATTGACAACCCCTTTTTCGCGTTGTGTGCAAGTGTTTGTTAGTTTGTGCAGGTGCATATATTGGAGACTTGCTTGTGCCTCCTACTGGATTGATACCTTGGTTCTTAACTGAGGGAAATACTTATCTCTACTTTGTTGCATCACCCTTTCCTCTTCAAGGGAAAAATCAATGCAAGCTCAAGAAGTAGCAAGTTGCTCAACAATCTTCTGACAATCAAATGGAGCAGCCACCGGACAACGCCGGTGCTGGGTGGCTATTTATAGCCGCAGCCTTCCCTGGTGGGAAATGACCATTTTGGACACGCAGTCCAGCCAATGGCCAACCGACACATTCTCAATGGTCGGATTTAAAAGAGCAACGGTAACATTACTTGAGGGCCATGTAATGCTAACTCCTCGGTCAGAGACAAATCTCTCGTAGTGAAGAAGATCACAGTCTCTTGCTGGCAAGTATTTGCTCGGAACACAAAGAGATTTCTCTCGCAACTTTCATAGGATATGGGTTTAGCATCAGAGAATCAAAGTTTCGAATGCTACACCCTCTTAATAGTACGGTGGTCCTATGACTCAATAAGGAGAAGAGAAACAACGAAATAAATGCTACGTCTTCACTTCTTCAATCTTCTCGGACGCAGTCACTTTCTTCGGATGAACACCAAACCAATTGCTTCATGTCAGCAATTTTTGAGGGGTCACTCTTGTAATCATAATCTTTGGTGATAACCTTCACTGCTATGCAGGGGATTATCTTCGGCATTTGAATCAAACTCCTCTTGATTTCAGGGACCTGTTACTCTGTGTGCAGTAGCAAACACATAAGTCCCATACTGTTTATGTCAACAAACTCCAAAACATAAGGAGGCAAATTATTGAAAAACAAGTTTCTTGTTTATTTTTCTATTTTATTGGGTGCACAAAATTATGCTACTGTTATGGTTGTGTTTTTGTGTTTAAATTAGTGTTTGTGCCAAGTAAAGCCATTGGGATGATTTGGATGATAGTTGCTTTGATTCTATGCAAAAATAGAAACTTTTGCGTCTAGTAGCAGAATTGTTGAAATTTTCTGGAGCGTATAAATTATGATTTTTTACACATAATTTATATACAAATTTCCCACGTTGTACTAATTTTTTCAGAATTTTTAGATTTACAGAAGTATGGTCATTGTTCGAATTACTACAGATTATGTTTTTATTGCGTTGTTTGCTTGTCTTGACGAATCTATGGATTGTATCGGGGGGGTATAAGCCATGGTGAAGTTAGAAAAATAATTCATTGATTATGATTTTTTTTCCAGGGATTTGGAAAAATGTTCAGGAATTTGAAGAAAAAAGTTGCAACAAAACCGAAAAAGTTCATGGGTTTGAAAATGGGGAAAAATAACAGGAAAAAGAAAAAAAAGAAAAGGAACAAAAAATAAAAAATAAAATTTAGTAAAAAGCAAAGAAAAAACACGGCCAAAAAATGAAAGAAGAGAAGAAAACCTTTTTTTGTAGTGTTACATTTGGTGCACAAGAAAAGAAGAAAAATGAATAACTTAGTCACAACAGGTGATGTGTCCTCGGCGGTTATTGCGTTCAATGCTAAACCACAAAGTTCAGAGTTTGAATCTCACATCCGTCCCATTTTATGAAGGTTGCAAAAGAAGAAGAAAAATGGGCTGAGCCCAGGTCAGAGGGGTGTGTGTGCCAGGTTACACGAATGTGGCTATTTTTCCCCAAGCTCATGTGTACCCATGGTGAACAGTAAATTAAAAATATTTGAAAAAATAAAAAAAATCCAATTTTTTGCATGGAAGATACTTAGGTGCGTGAGGTCCACTCCAAATTTCAGCTCATTTGAACATCTGAGCAGCTCTCGGCAAAAAAGACAAATGTGAGGTTTGTGAGAAAGTTTACTGTTCTTACCCAATTCATTTTATTTGCTGAGAGCTACTCATATGTCCAAATGAGCTGAAATTTGGAGCGAACCTCATGCACCAAATCATCTTCAATGAATTTTTTGTTTGGATTTTTTTGAATTTGTTTCGAATTTTCTCTTAACCGGATGCAGATGAGCCCAGGCACATAAATGGATATTCGTTTACACAATTGCCTGTATCCAGCGATAAATGCACCGAATATGATTTGCCACTCTACTGAGTTTGTTCCACTGTAAACATTTTCCATTTTCATGATTAATTTTTAAGCCGTTAGTATTTTACAAAATCATTTCCGAACATTTTTCAATTCATGAAAATATTTTAATTTTTGAATATTTTAAAATTTAAGACGAACATTTTTGCAAAAACATAAATTTCTATTTTGCAATATAATCTTCAGTTATTTCATAAATAGTTTTTATACCAGATATAATATTTTTCCATAATAAAAACCAGCTAGAAAAAGAGACCACAAGTAAAAAACTAGTTGAAAACCATTCGACACAAAAAAATCGTGCCATGGACATAATGAAGTGCTACATGGGCCACCAGCCCACCACGCAATTTGTCGACTATTTGGTGCTCTCTGGAAAAAATTGGCAACTTCGATTGAAGACATGAAGGCTGAAGCTATGTATCTTCCTAGTATGATGAAAACTTTACAACACTCTTGGCGGCAGAGAAGAGGGGAGGAGGTGGAGTGGTTAGTCACCAGAGGAGGCTGCCATCTAAGGGAGGGGAAGGCAGTGGCTGACGACTATGTTTCGTGAGGAGGAGGAGAAGGACAAGGGTGCTCGGGAGCGAGGGGAAATCAGGAGGTAACCCTAGTGGGCCTTCGTGGGTCGAGGAGCGGACAGTTGGGTCATAGGGAGAAACTTTCATAGGTTCCACCTGGGCATGCCGACCAGTGAACGACTGTTTAGGTGTTCTCTCCTTGTACCCCTAATAAAAAAGTGTTCTCTCCTCGTGCAGGCTACCAGGGTATTTGGGCTGAGGCCAACAAAGTAGAGAAGGCCCTATGCAGATTACCAAACATCAAAACATGGGTCGAGTAGGGAACTTGTAGCCTCATGCAGGCTACCAAACACACCCTTAAGTACTCTACCATGCATCTTCATTAATGTGCATAGTTTATGCACATAACAAAAGACTTGTACCAAAATATAGTGGTAACCGCATGAAGAGTTGAGATGGGTAAACTATATGGGATGACGACGTAGTATAAGCACATCACAATATACTTTTTATATTTTAGAAATATGTCCGTATGATCGGTGTTAAGTGTGAAATTGTACATCTTGGCTTGAGACCCAAATTATATGCATTTGTGTTGTGTAAAAGCAAATTGCTTATGCAAATGAATGTTGTATGCTGGTGGATCGTGTTTGTATGTCAATTTGCATTTGCAGGTCTAGTAACAAAACAAGAACAATCAGACTTCTAGCTTGTAGTAGCTTATTATTAATAAAAGTTGCAGTGGGGTTTTTACCCTACTGTTTATAGTAAAAAAAAACAAGAACAATATGTAGCCTAGAAAATGGCAATGGATGCGGTTGTACGAATGAAACCACCTGGTCCTAGAAGAATTGGAG
Source organism: Thinopyrum obtusiflorum (assembly GCA_036873465.1). Taxonomy (NCBI): domain Eukaryota; kingdom Viridiplantae; phylum Streptophyta; class Magnoliopsida; order Poales; family Poaceae; genus Thinopyrum; species Thinopyrum obtusiflorum. The sequence goes on along the minus strand of JAAAWM010011486.1, from coordinate 65,594 downwards.
ACGGTTTACATATGCAAACCGCTTCGTGGTGGAGATTCAGCGCAGACATTGGAAACCGCCTCCTCTATTCCATGTATTAGCTACACATGCTTTGAGCAGGATCCCACAACGGCCAACATCCCATGTACGAAAATTGTTTGCAAAGCCAGATTTTGTATTAGCGTCGTGGTACACTTCATAAATGGACTTGCACTAAATTCTCCGGCTGCCTCCGTTCTAAATGAAAACTGTAGGATCGAAAGTATGTCCAGAGGGGGGGTGATTAAACTACTTGGCCAAATAAAAATCTATCATTTTCCCAATTTTAGTTGTGGGTAGATTTTAGCAATTAGCACAAGTCAAGCAATCAACCTACACATGCAATTCTAAGAGTATAGCAGCGGAAAGTAAAACATTGCATATGAAGGTAAAGGGAAGGGTCCCCCCCCCCCCCCCCCCCCCCCCCCCCCCCCCCCCCCCCCCCCCCCCCCCCCCCCCCCCCCCCCCCCCCCCCCCCCCCCCCCCCCCCCCCCCCCCCCCCCCCCCCCCCCCCCCCCCCCCCCCCCCCCCCCCCCCCCCCCCCCCCCCCCCCCCCCCCCCCCCCCCCCCCCCCCCCCCCCCCCCCCCCCCCCCCCCCCCCCCCCCCCCCCCCCCCCCCCCCCCCCCCCCCCCCCCCCCCCCCCCCCCCCCCCCCCCCCCCCCCCCCCCCCCCCCCCCCCCCCCCCCCCCCCCCCCCCCCCCCCCCCCCCCCCCCCCCCCCCCCCCCCCCCCCCCCCCCCCCCCCCCCCCCCCCCCCCCCCCCCCCCCCCCCCCCCCCCCCCCCCCCCCCCCCCCCCCCCCCCCCCCCCCCCCCCCCCCCCCCCCCCCCCCCCCCCCCCCCCCCCCCCCCCCCCCCCCCCCCCCCCCCCCCCCCCCCCCCCCCCCCCCCCCCCCCCCCCCCCCCCCCCCCCCCCCCCCCCCCCCCCCCCCCCCCCCCCCCCCCCCCCCCCCCCCCCCCCCCCCCCCCCCCCCCCCCCCCCCCCCCCCCCCCCCCCCCCCCCCCCCCCCCCCCCCCCCCCCCCCCCCCCCCCCCCCCCCCCCCCCCCCCCCCCCCCCCCCCCCCCCCCCCCCCCCCCCCCCCCCCCCCCCCCCCCCCCCCCCCCCCCCCCCCCCCCCCCCCCCCCCCCCCCCCCCCCCCCCCCCCCCCCCCCCCCCCCCCCCCCCCCCCCCCCCCCCCCCCCCCCCCCCCCCCCCCCCCCCCCCCCCCCCCCCCCCCCCCCCCCCCCCCCCCCCCCCCCCCCCCCCCCCCCCCCCCCCCCCCCCCCCCCCCCCCCCCCCCCCCCCCCCCCCCCCCCCCCCCCCCCCCCCCCCCCCCCCCCCCCCCCCCCCCCCCCCCCCCCCCCCCCCCCCCCCCCCCCCCCCCCCCCCCCCCCCCCCCCCCCCCCCCCCCCCCCCCCCCCCCCCCCCCCCCCCCCCCCCCCCCCCCCCCCCCCCCCCCCCCCCCCCCCCCCCCCCCCCCCCCCCCCCCCCCCCCCCCCCCCCCCCCCCCCCCCCCCCCCCCCCCCCCCCCCCCCCCCCCCCCCCCCCCCCCCCCCCCCCCCCCCCCCCCCCCCCCCCCCCCCCCCCCCCCCCCCCCCCCCCCCCCCCCCCCCCCCCCCCCCCCCCCCCCCCCCCCCCCCCCCCCCCCCCCCCCCCCCCCCCCCCCCCCCCCCCCCCCCCCCCCCCCCCCCCCCCCCCCCCCCCCCCCCCCCCCCCCCCCCCCCCCCCCCCCCCCCCCCCCCCCCCCCCCCCCCCCCCCCCCCCCCCCCCCCCCCCCCCCCCCCCCCCCCCCCCCCCCCCCCCCCCCCCCCCCCCCCCCCCCCCCCCCCCCCCCCCCCCCCCCCCCCCCCCCCCCCCCCCCCCCCCCCCCCCCCCCCCCCCCCCCCCCCCCCCCCCCCCCCCCCCCCCCCCCCCCCCCCCCCCCCCCCCCCCCCCCCCCCCCCCCCCCCCCCCCCCCCCCCCCCCCCCCCCCCCCCCCCCCCCCCCCCCCCCCCCCCCCCCCCCCCCCCCCCCCCCCCCCCCCCCCCCCCCCCCCCCCCCCCCCCCCCCCCCCCCCCCCCCCCCCCCCCCCCCCCCCCCCCCCCCCCCCCCCCCCCCCCCCCCCCCCCCCCCCCCCCCCCCCCCCCCCCCCCCCCCCCCCCCCCCCCCCCCCCCCCCCCCCCCCCCCCCCCCCCCCCCCCCCCCCCCCCCCCCCCCCCCCCCCCCCCCCCCCCCCCCCCCCCCCCCCCCCCCCCCCCCCCCCCCCCCCCCCCCCCCCCCCCCCCCCCCCCCCCCCCCCCCCCCCCCCCCCCCCCCCCCCCCCCCCCCCCCCCCCCCCCCCCCCCCCCCCCCCCCCCCCCCCCCCCCCCCCCCCCCCCCCCCCCCCCCCCCCCCCCCCCCCCCCCCCCCCCCCCCCCCCCCCCCCCCCCCCCCCCCCCCCCCCCCCCCCCCCCCCCCCCCCCCCCCCCCCCCCCCCCCCCCCCCCCCCCCCCCCCCCCCCCCCCCCCCCCCCCCCCCCCCCCCCCCCCCCCCCCCCCCCCCCCCCCCCCCCCCCCCCCCCCCCCCCCCCCCCCCCCCCCCCCCCCCCCCCCCCCCCCCCCCCCCCCCCCCCCCCCCCCCCCCCCAAGTAGGATGGGAAGCATCCATCACCACTTCATTGTCTTCGAACTCTGGCTGAAGAGGAAGGTGCTCACTGTCAAGTAGATATGTATCTGTACCAACCTTGGAATTTATAAGCATTTGAATATGTGGTGCATATCCACATGACCTCTTCTGGTCAGTAGTTGTCCTTTTGATTGTCTCAACAATTAAGCTCATGACTTTGAATTTCTGCGATGTGGTGTCAAACAAGTGAAGCAGGTTGATGGAGTGGCCACGAATCATTCTCTCATCTCCATATTTTGGCAACAGAGTGTAACTCAAAATGTAGTTTGTGGTGGCCAAACCAGCTAGCAAATGATATGTTGATCCAAGCTTATGAGTTTCCAAATCCTTGTCAGGAATGGTCTTGTACATATTTGCCATAGTATTGTGATCCATCCTGGGCTTCCCATAGACATCAACATCATCTTCATCTTCCTTTGGGGCATTAATGAGAGCAGCCCACTCAGTGATAGATGATTGGTATCTAGTGCCCTCAGTCATCCATACAATTTTCCCATTCGGATAAAAATGTGTTGCGGAGTAGAATTGCATCATCATCTCATCATTCCATTCTGTAAGCTTTTGTCCAACAAAAGCATCAACTCCAGCAAGTCTGAAACTCTCATGAATGTGGGGGAAGTAGTCTTCATTTGCATCAATACACTTCTAGTCCACCCACTTCATGTTGCTTATGATGGGCTTCTTGTCAAGTAGCACTGTCTCATAGAAATCTTGCTGTTCATGAGTATGGAAACGATAATCACACGCTGTCCTCCTCCTCACTGAATATGGATCCACTTTCCTCCATTCTCTCACACCTTTGTCATTCCTGAGCTTCATGTTTTCTGCAACTGGATGAGCATCATCATGATTGGGATCTTGGGCTTCAACTTTCTGAGCACTACTGGCTCATCATCCTCTTGAACTTCTGGCACTGGGGCCTTGTTCTTTTAAGGAGCTGGGATGTTCCTAGTTGATCTCTTAGGTGCAGCAGCTTTGGGCTTAGACTTGGAGGGGTTGGTAGACTTCATAGCATCAAACATCAATTTCTAAGTCTTGGCAGGAGGTGCAACTGGTTCCTCTTCCTCCTCTTCTTCTTCATCTTCCCTCATGGAAGGATTGCCAAGCACTATGGCAGTGGTCTTCCTAGCCCTCGTGTTTTTCTTTCCAACAACAGCCTTATCATCATCTGATTGTTCAAGAGTAAATGTCATTGTCTCTTGTGTAGTTTTCCTAGGCTTTGACATTAGAACTCTCTTGGCAGGACCTCTCTTCTTGAGACCTGGCTTGGTGGTGGCTGCAGAGCCATACTCTTTTCTGAGAACTGCTTTCTTCTTGGAAGTTACTTCCTCATCTGCAACAAAATCCTCATCCTCACTCTCTGAGGTTTTCTTCTTCCTTGTTCTTGTGGCAGCTTTAGGCAGATTACTGGGTGTGCTCCTGCTGCCATCGTCATAACTATCACTAGGGCTTGTGCCCTCACTCAGATTCACATCCTGTTCTGACCTGTTCTGGCTGTCACTTGCATTTGACATCTAACAAATCTGACCCTGTGAATAGATGGGTGTGGATAGAGTAGATGAGTATCACAAAAAGCAGATGGTTTTTCAAAAATTTGAATCCAAACTTTAGTTTTAGTTTTCTGCAGAAGGCATTTTGGAGCTACCGATATGATCATCTCGGTGACACCGAAGCACACACAGAGCCTAAACACACAAGATCGGTCAAACCAAGTTGTGGTTCGGTGGCTCTGAGATGCTAGGGTTTCACTGAGATTTTACTGTCGGTCTCACCAATTAGTACATTTCGGTGGCACCAAGTTGTACTTAGTGCAACGGCCAGAGCCAATCTGTGGGACCAAAAGTTCCATTTCGGTCGGTCCGAGATGAGTTTGGCAGAAACCTAACCCTAAATTTTTTCTTTGAATCTAATCTAATGGAACTTTTCTGTGGATAGAAGAATCTCATACGTGGCAAGATACATGGCATTATCCTTGTGCATTGAATCAGAAGGGGATAACACGAGGAGATCGAATCATATACCCTAACTCGGTGACGATCCTCTACGGCGGCAACAGCGATGTTGATTCCCGTTGACGGCGACGGAGACCTGTGGCGGAGATGCACATGCAAAGACGGTGACGATCCGGAGACCAAGGGGGCGGCAGCAATGGGGCGCGGGCTTGAAGGGTTTAAAGAAATTTTCAACCGAACGGGTCTGCTGAATATATTCCCATGTGTTGTCAGTGGCACCGAGTGGAACGTATCGGTGGCACTGAGATGCTAAACTGCGTGCAGTTACAGCAAGTCGGTGAGACCGAGTCATTCTAATCAGTAGCACCGATATGAAAACCTAGATCAGTCTAGTGCTTTCGGTGTGACCGAGTTTGAGTGAATTGGTCTGACCGAAATGCAATAGAAGGTTTTGGAAGGCATCCCTTGACGGATCGGTGGCTCCGAGTGCTCCTCACCTGGAGGGTCCGAAAAAGACTTGTTCAATTTTTGAGTGATATAGCATGAATAGAGTTTGAGACAAGAAAATCATAGATAGCTAGAGAAAGTTCTTAGGCATTCTTGTCCATCCATTTAGTCAATAAAACCAAGACAATCAAAACAACAAATGGATGTCCTCGAATGGAGAAATTATGCAACCAACATGCTCACACAATAAGATAGCAAATGAAACATGTGTCAAAGCATGCACAAAGAATTCTAGCATCTATCAAGAAATTGGCGATGACTAGGTCATCTATATATGAGTATATTGACTTAGGAGTCAAATGAGAACATTTGATCATCGATCATACTCATCGTTTAAGCACAAGTGGGGTTACCACTTTTACATAAAGCACTAATGTGTTCACACCATTAGAGTTGCTTTAGCTTAATTTTTAGAGCAAAGCTCCCCCTAGATGTGATATACCCCCTAAGAGGGATGAACTAACCTAGAGTTTTGTTGATGATGACTTCATGTAGATAGTGAAGATGTGGATGCTCAATGTTGTTGTAGATCATTTGGAGCAATCCATTGGAGTGTTGCACTTTCAATACCTACATGGGTTAGTCCCACAAGGAACATACAAGGATATCCATAGACATAGAGTGAATTGCACATATGATGATGTCCATCAAAGCATTAGGTTACCTTGTCCCTTGTCTTACCAACAAGAGGGTTTGTGACTCCATGAACGAGTGCAAGATATGAAAGTTGATTGCACAAGTCCTTGCCAAAATGAATATGAGTGAAGTATGTTGGCGGAGTCACCCTCAAGAACACTCTAGTTCTTCTTCTTTGGGATCCACATCAACTTGATGGGAATCCTTGGAGTTGTAGTTGAACTTGATGATGTAGAGCTTGACGTAGTCTTGGGAACCCACTTGACCATGGCCTTAGGAGCTTCTTCAAATGAGTCAATCTCTTCTTGAAGCTTGTCCTTGCCTTTTGACTTGTGGTCTTGTGGTGGAAGATCATCTTGAGCTTGTGTTCCCTTGAAAGAAGTGGGGTCATACTTCTCTTGTTGAGGAACAAACTTCATCTTGGGGTATTGATCTTCTTCCCACGCAAGTCCATTGGCATTGAACTTTCGTTCAAAACCAACACCTTGATTCTCCCGGTGCCTTCCTTGCTTGCGTACAATTTCCTCAAATTGCTTACTCCCGGCAAGGCTCTTGTAAACACCTTTCTCTATAATTCCCTTCAATAGGCTATTTTCTTACTCAAGTGTAACTTGGCTAAGAGAATCATTAGTGGAATCAAGAGAACTACTAGAAGCAACAATATTGGATTTAGCATGGTTATTGTTACTACTAGAGGAAGAATCTTTCTTGTTCTTGTTGCTAGATTTTACTTGTGGCATATAAGTAGACAAGAGGAGACATTTGGCAATGTAAGAAGAACTCTTCTTTCGAAGATCATCATTGATAGATTTTAGGAACTCATGCTCTTGCTCTAAATTTAGCTTCTCGAAGCGTAGCTTCTCATGAGTCCTTAGTAGCTCTCTATGATCCTCTTGAGTTGTTTCATGAGCTAACTTAAGAGTGTTTAGTTCTTTAGTTAGATGCTCAATCTCCTTCTTATCATTGTCATTCGTTTCATCTTGATTAGCATGATTACTAGCAAGTTCATCATAGTTTTCATCATTAGTTTTATCAACAAGTAAATCATCATCACCTAGCAAATCATCTTCATCACTATTAAAATCAACATACTCGGGGTGTGATACCTTGGGGCCTTTAGCCATGAAGCATCTTCCAATTCCTTCATTTGGTGAATCAAATATGTCATAGGAGTTGGATGACACAAGTGCAAGACCGGCAACACCTTCATCTTGAGTATAGTCGGAGTTGGAGTGATAGCTTCTCTCGGAGTAGTTGTCGGAGTCGGAACCGGATACCCATTCACCAACGGGAGCTTGATGTCTTCATCTTGTGTAGCTCTTTGATGACTTGTCCTTCTTTTCCGAATCCTTGCTTCTACTAGAGGGCCTTCATTCATAACGATCATCTCTACTCCTTCTCTCTTTTGGAGGTGATTCATCTCTTCTACTTCTCCTTTTTGGTGAGTCTTCTTTTCTTGTAGGGAGCCATACACTCATTGGGGTAGTGTCCGGGTCTTCCACAATTGTAGCAATTATGATCACGACTAGAAGATCTTTTGTCATTGTAGGACCTTGACTTGGAGCTTCTCTCTTTGCTTCTATTCTTGTAGAATTTGTTGAAGTTCTTCACCATTAAGCTCAATTCCTCATTGGAGACTAGCTTGTCACTTGATGTTATAGGAGCATCACTTGAAGCTTTGTAAGCACCACTTGACTTGTTGTGGAGCTCATCCTTATCCTTGAGTGACATCTCATGAGCAACAATTCTACCAATGACTTCCGTGGGCTTGAGATCTTTGTAATTGGGCATCATTTGGATCAAAGTGCACACGGTATCATATTTTCCATCCAAGGCTCTAAGAATCTTCTTGATGATGAATTTGTCGGTCATCTCTTCACTTCCTAAGCCGGCAATCTCATTTGTGATGAGAGCAAGCCTAGAGTACATTTCGGCGACTCCTTCACCATCCTTCATCGTGAACTTGTCAAGTTGACTCTGAAGCACATCCAATTTGGATTCCTTGACAGACTCGGTACCTTCGTGCATGTCACCCAAAGTATCAAAATTTTCCTTTGCATTCTCAAGGCGGCTGACTTTCTTGAATTCTTTGGGGCATAATCCATTGAGGAGAATATCACAAGCTTGAGCATTGTATTGCAACATCTTCAATTCATCCGCAGTGGCTTCACGATCCGGTTCTTTTCCATCTTCAAAGTATTCACCTTGCAAGCCAATACGAACAACAACCCAAATGGCGGGGTTATGACCAAGAATATGCATTTTCATCTTATGCTTCCAACTAGCAAAATTTGTACCATCAAAGTAAGGGCCTCTACGATGGTAATTTCCCACGCTAGACGCCATACTCTCCTAGGTTGTGAAACCAAGGCTATGATCACCAAAGCTATGGAAATCAAGGCTAATGGAGACCGAAGCTCTGATACCACTTGTAGGATCGAAAGTATGTCTAGAGGGGGGTTGATTAGACTACTTGACCAAATAAAAATATATCCTTTTCCCAATTTTAGTTGTGGGCAGATTTTAGCAATTAGCACAAGTCAAGCAATCAACCTACACATGCAATTCTAAGAGTATAGCAGCAGAAAGTAAAACATTGCATATGAAGGTAAAGGGAAGGGTTTGGAGAAGGCAAACGCAATGGAGACACGGAGATTTTTGGCGTGGTTCTGATAGGTGGTGCTATCGTACGTCCACGTTGATGGAGACTTCAACCCACGAAGGGTAACGGCTACGCGAGTCCACAGAGGGCTCCACCCACGAAGGGTCCACGAAGAAGCAACCTTGTCTATCCCACCATGGCCATCGCCCATGAAGGACTTGCCTCACTCGGGTATATCTTCACGAAGTAGGCGATCTCCTTGCCCTTACAAACTTCTTGGTTCAACTCCACATCATGACGGAGGCTCCCAAGCAACACCTAACCAATCTAGGCGACATCACTCTCCAAAAGGTAATAGATGGTGTGTTGATGATGAACTCCTTGCTCCTGTGCTTCAAATGATAGTCTCCCCAACACTCAACTCTCTCTCTCTCTCTCTCAGATTTGGCTATGGTGGAAGAGTGATTTGAGTGGAAAGCAACTTGGGGAAGGCTAGAAATCAAGATTCAAATGGTAGGTATGAAATATCTTGATCTCAACACATGTGTAGGTGGTTCTCTCTCAGAAAATGAATGGTGGAAGTGTAGGCACGTTCTGATGGCTTTCTCTCAAATGGAGACGGGGGTGGAGGGGTATATATAGCCTCCACACAAAATCCAACCGTTACACACATTTGACACATCTCGGTGGGACCGAATGGTTAAACTCGGTGGCACCGATCAGTTCAAAAATGTGAACGTTAGGAATCTCGGTGGGACCGACTGGAACAACTCCGTGGGACCGATGTGCTAGGGCTTAGGGCAAACATCATCTCGGTGGCGCCGATTGCATCAACTCGGTGGGACCGAAGTGAAGAAATAAGCAACAGAGAATCTGTCATGCCAACTCGGTGAGACTGATTGCATAAACTCGATGAGACCGAAGTGAATGCAATAGATCACAGAGCGCTGGCAAGTCCATCTTGGTGAGACCGATATTCGTATAGGTCAGAGCAAACTGTTAGGGTTTCTGGCAGTGGCTATGTCATATGAACTCGGTGGCTCCGGATAGAAAGAATTGGTGGGGCCGAGTTGGAGTTTAGGGTTTGGACATATTTGGATGGAGAGAGTGGCTGAGAGTTTTGGAGCAATATCACTAAGCACTTGAGCAAGTAAGCCATTAAGCAACACCTCATCCCCTTTTAATAGTATTGGCTTTCCTATGGACTAAATGTGATCTTGGATCACTAAAATAAAGATGAAGAGTCTTGAGCTTTTGCCAATCTTTGTCCTTAGCATTTTGAGGGGTCCACGTCTCTAGTCCATGCCATGCCAATCATTGAACATCCTGAAATATTTATCTTGAAAGGATATTAGTGCAATGAGCTATATGTTGTTATGAATTACCAAAACCACCCGGGGATTAGTTGCACTTTCAAAAACCAATCATGGCCCTTGTGCAATGGTGCTGAAGAGATCCCGATGCATCTGAAATCACAACTGAAAATACTTCTTTGAATTTGTTGAATGGGTGCAAAGTAGCCCTATCTTGATTAAATACATGTGGCCAAACTAAGATTTTCATCTCGGTCTCACCTCTTCTTCCCCTCTAACGATCACGACAATAACCATCTCAAAATCTTCATCATTCTCTTCCTCTTCCTCTGACTAAGAGTCGTCAAGTTACATCTCCCTCAATCTCTTTATTTAGCAAATTCAATGTTGAATGATGAATTTGAATGCAAAAATAGAAAAAAACAAAGAACAGGGAATAAATTACCTAGATAATTCATTGAACAGTTGGCGAGTGGGGGAGGTGAGAGCCGCAACGACGTTTCTGTAATGTTAAGTTTGTGGGCAGTGGCAGAGATAGAGGGTGGAGAGGGTGAGCCATGACCCACCCTAAGATTTTTCCAATAGCTTTATATCATAGCAAAAAAGTTAAAAACATTTAGAAAAATAATTTTGTATGAACAGTTCTACTATTGGCCCACCCTGGCACATTGTTTGGCTGGATCCACTACTATTGCAGGTGGTCGGCACGGCAGCCAGCAAGGCCTGTAGGTGTTGACGAGCTTGATTCTCGGCCAAGTCGCGGCCGTACATTGCGTCGAGGAAGCCCGCGGTTGCTCGACTTCGGCGATTGGCCGGTGTGGCCATGAGAGGGTCGGTGTTAGCTCGAGCGCGAGTGCTCTACAACATAGAGCTCCTTCAACAGTTGTTGTTTCGGCAAAAACGAGGTGATGCAATGGCCCGAGTTGAATACTGTCATGCGGTGTTGGTGGCCGGCAATCATAACAAAGGTGGGTTGGGAGGTCGACGGACCTGCACGCGCGAGGTGGGAGGTAGGGGTGGAGAGGGCCACCCGTGTGGATGAGGCCAAGAGAGAGGAGCTGCGGGCGACGACTTTTTTGTTGAGATTTCATTCGCCTACTTAAATTTAAGCAGGGAGGGGCACATTCCCTCAAAAAATTTGAGGGGTGGAACCTTCAAAAGAGAATCTTTTAAGAAGTTAAAACTTTTTAGGGGTTTTATTTAGAGATCTACTTAGCCTATGCAGTTGCTATTTTTGTTTTCTATCAAGCTATATGCATATACTGAGTTTGGATATGAATTTTTGTAGGCGACTGCTATAGATCATCCTGTTGATTTGTGGGAAACATAAGCCGCCTCCACAACTCTTAGATACCCACAATCGCAACCGTCGCTTTGCCCTCTCGTGGATCCTGAATAGCTCTCCTACAGCACACGCCCCCTCCCAAGCACCGGTCTCTGTTCGTATCAGCAGCCTGATATGTCTTGTGGCACCCCGGCTCAGAGAACCGGTTTACCAGTTTTTCCAACCCAGATCATGTCTTCTGGAAACACACAACAACTTGGAATAGAACATAGCTGAACTTTTATTGATAATAGTCGAGTACAAGCTTATATATTACATGATCATCAAGGCCAGAAGCACATCTAGCGCTATGACAATATCTACATTATTTATCTAACATATCAGGGCCTCGGTATTACTACGGAATACTACAGTGGAAGACTACTGCGTAGCAGAACTTGATAGTAACTCCATCCACAGGGACACTGCTGACGACACATCCTAGGCATCGCAACACAGACATCGAGACCTCCATCTCAGTCTTCTCCTGCATCTCGCATGATATGTCAGGTGAGTACTTTGAATGTACTTGCAAGCACATGACAACCAAATATGCAGCAAATAATAGCACGGCAATGAGCATGTTAAAACTTAAGGGATTCACTTACTGTCACCAACTTACTCATGTCAGGGTTGTCACACAACCCTCGGAATACTCGATCTCAATGAGTACTTCCGCTCATAAGACAAGTTCTTCCATCATTACTATGATTATTACGGTTGATCACCTAGAGAGGTCTGGACGGGTTGTCCAATACCATGGACGCGGCTATTCGAATAGATTTTACACTCTGCAGAGGTTGCGCACTTTACCCACACTATGGAGCACCTGACCTTGTGCTCCCATTCGGGTGGATAAGCGTTGCTCCAACGAAACCCGCCTGACCCGTGACTCTCCCATTGTACCACCGGCATTCATTCTCCCCTGGAGTCCTGCCCTGGGTGGCCCCTGTGTCACCTCGTGACACCTGCCACTGTCGTGGCCAAACTAAACTGTCCCAAATGGGGACGCCGGCACATAACTCAACTGGGCTCATAGGGTTATCGCCGTCTACCTGATCAGGGCGGCACGCACGCATAACCCTCCCTGTCTAGAGATACCGGTGGAAGAGCACGGAGCCAGACCAAGTCAAGGCCGTCCCATACCGGCGAATGTGGCTGCACGGGTAAGCCCGGACAGGTGACTCTTGATCAACCAACTAAGTTTCATTTATCAAGCATGGTGATTCAACATTTTAGTTTGGGTTATCAACATAAGGCATTTAAATAATTTACTTTGAATACTCTATGCTAATGAAATGCAAGAAATGAATACGAATTTATGCAATGCTATGAAATGCTTCATAATATGGATGTCCTGGCTTGCCTTGATCAGTTGGGTTGTTTAGAAACTCCTAGTCTTCAAATCCACAAGAATCTCCTTCTGAAAACATTTTCAAATGGCAAAGAAATTGTCACATAAAGCCTTTTTATTTACCAACAATTCTGTGGGTATTGGAAAAACCAAACTTGGTCAGAAAATAAAGGATTTTGATACAAACACAATGCAAAAAGAATCAGGTCAATTGGATCTTTCTGTAAAAAGTTATTAATGGTCAAAGTTCCTGGTCAATTCTGTTTAATAAATAAAAATCAGAAAAACCAGAAAAACCTGGAGCGGGCCACGTCGAAGGCATAATCGCCCGAGGCGCCTCCACTTACCGCTTCGGTGAGTGATGACAAGTGGGGCCCGATTTGATTTAGAACAGAGAGAGGGAGAGAGCAGAGGGAGGGGCGGCTCACCGGCGGTGATTGCCGGCGACAGCGACAGCGGTTGGGCTCATGGATGGTGGGGATGGATCGGGCGTTCAACGGCGGTTCACCCTGTACCCGTAGCTCCTCCATTGATGGTCGGACGGCGTCGCGCCCTTCTTCTCCAGCGGACGGGTGCTACGGTGATCGTCGGCGATGGCGATTCCGGCGGCGATTTGCTCGACCAGGAGATCGAGGAGTGCCAGTGGAGTGCACTAGGCTCGAGGGCGTTGTCAGGCGAGGCTGGGGTGGGGTAGAGAGGGCTGGAGGTGGAGCTCAGCTAGCGGCAGAGCTAGGGCGAAGCTCGAGGCCAGAGGGCCTCTCGGCCTTGGCTCTTGCTCTGAGGGGGCGATTGAGGAGGAGGGAGAGGGGTGAGGTGCTAGGCGAGGCCGGGCAGGGCTTTATATAGGTAGGAGGGGGCTCTTGGCGAGCTCTCTGGATGCGGCTCAAAGCGGGCCACGTCGCCGGTGAGAGGTACGCCTCGCTGGCTGGCTGCTTGCGGCGAGAGGACGAGAGAGAGCAGCAGCATTGAATGCACGAAGGGACGGCTCACGAGGAAGAAGACGAGCGGTGCCGCACTGTGGCCACATGGGCAGCACAATGCACACGGTCGTGGCAGCCGTCGAGGGCTTCTCCGGCGAGGGCGAGGGTTCTGGAGGGTCTAGGTGGCGTACGGGAGCGATGTTAGCATGCTCGGACAGGCTGCGGTGGCGCAGGCGTCGTGCCTCGACGAGACCCGAGCCTGGCGCGGCACAGAGCGCGGCGGCAAGCATGCCAGCGCCGTGCTCACCATTGTGCTTGCCACCAGGGGGCCACGTACGCCTGGCAAAACTTGTCCAGCACGTTGACCTTCGATCCCTCACATCACCTGTGCCCATGGTTTGGCTTGGTTTGGTCTGCAATGAGAGGTAGCCTCAACAATAGTCTCTGACAGTGAACTAGAGAGGGATCTGGAGAAGTAGAGAGCTAGGGATGGAGCCAATGGAGATGTCCAGGATGATCTAGGTTGGAAGGACTCAAAACTGACCAAGTTTGAGGTAGTTTGGTTGAAGTTTGACGGTAGTTCATGTGTAACTTCCAAAACTGGTCCAGAATGGAAATGTTGAGGTATTGCTCACTTGGTTGATCCCCTGGGGCTGAAGCTTGGTGGAGGGAAGTCATTTGTAGGTGTCTTCATGCCACAAAAATTTGAGAGCAATTGGACAACCCTAGCATACACTTCCTTCACAAAGGTCCAGTCTGACCAGGGACAAAAATGAATTATTTTGCAAATTAAATGAACTAGGTCATGGAATATTTTTTGATATTGGAGCAAGATATAGTCCAAGGTATTTTAGGGAATTATTTGAGAATTTTCTGAGCATCCCAACTATAGGTTGCTTCACAACCCATAGTAATGCCCTAAACTCTCAAATAAAAGAAAAGAGTTTTTAGAAAATATTTAATTTGGGATTTGGGTCCTAGGGATACTTGGTAGGGTTTTGGCAAGGTGATAGGGCTTTGGTTTACTTGGAAAAGATTGAAAAGTTTCCAAGACTAAATGAAAAAGGTTCAAAAACCATTCAAATTTCAAATAAAACTAAGAAAAGTTTGAAAAGAAAAAAGTTGCCAAAATCAGGGTGTCACACGTCTCCAACGTATCTATAATTTTTTATTGTTCCATGCTATTATAGTATCAATCTTGGATGTTTTATATGCTTTTAGAAACAATTATATATCAATTTTTGGGACTAACCTATTAACTTAGTGCCTAGTGCCAGTTCAGTTTTTTGCCTATTTTTGTTTTTTCAGAATATCGGTACCAAACGAAGTCCAAATATCATGAAACTTTTTGGAGATTTTTTCTTGACATAAGAGACCCTGGAAGCCTCGGGAGAGGGCCAGAATATGGAGCAGTGGCCCAAGAGGCACCAGTGCGGGCCCAGGGGGGTGGGCGCGCCCTGGTGGCTTATGGGCCCATGTGGCTCCGTTTGACCTAACTCTGCCTCTATAAATTCTCTAAAATCTTGAAACCAACAGAGAACCAGCCAAACTACTTTTTCCGCCGCCGCAAGTCCCTGTTCTCGTGAGATCCCATCTGGAGGCCTTTTCCGGCACTCTGCCAGAGGGGGAATCAATCACAGAGAGGCTCTACATCAACCTTGCTGCCCTTCCGATGATGTGTAAGTAGTTTACCATAGACCTACGGGCCCATAGTTAGTATCTAGATGGCCCTCTCTCTCTCTCTCTCTCTCTCTCTTTCTGATCATCAATACAATGTTCTCCTCGATGTTCTTGGAGTTCTATTCGATGTAATCACTTTTTGCGATGTGTTTGTTGGGATCCGATGAATTGTGAGTTTATGATCGGATTATCCATGAATATTATTTGAGTTTTCTTTGAACTCTTTTATGCATGATTATTATAGCTCCGTATTTCTCTCTGATCAATTGATTTGGTTTGGCCAACTAGATTGATTTTTCTTGCAATGGGAGAGGTGCTTTGTGATGGGTTCGATCTTGCGGTGCTCAATCCCAGTGACAGAAAGGGACATGACATGTATTTGTATTGTTGCCATTAAGGATAAAAAGATGGGGTTTATTCATGCATGAGTTTACTTTGTCTATATCATGTCATCTTGCTTAAGGCGTTACTCCGTTCTTTATGAACTTAATACTCTAGATGCATGCTGAATAGCGGTCGATGTCTGGAGTAATAGTAGTAGATGCAGAATCATTTCAGTCTACTTATCTAGGGCGTGATGCCTATATACATGATCATTGCCTTGGATATCGTCATGCTTATTTGCTTTTCTATCAATTGCTCAACAGTAATCTGTTTACCCACCGTATGCTATTTTCAAGAGAGAAGCCTCTAGTGAAAATTATGGCCCCCGAGTCTACTTTTATCATATATATAAAATCCTAAAAATACCTTGCTGCAATTTTACTTTATTTATTTTATTTTGTATTTTGTTCGATCTATCTATCAATTACTACACAATTTAATCTTGCACCTAACCGCCAAGGGATTGACAACCCCTTGTTCGCGTTGGGTTGCAAGGATTTGTTATTTTTTGTGCAGGTGCTGCTAACGAGGTGTTGCGTGATTCTCCTACTGGATTGATAACCTTGGTTTTAAACTGAGAGAAATACGTATCTCCACTGTACTGCATCATCCTCTCCATTTTGGGGAAATCTCAACGCAGTTCATAAGTAGCAGGAAGAATTTCTGGCACAGTTGCCAGGGAGATATCATCAACATCTATCAAGTACGTACGCATAACCTTTCATATCCTTGCATTTATATTATTTCCTATTTGCCTCTCGTTTTCATCTCCCCCACTTCTAAAAAGTTTTTACAAAAATACAAAAATATTTTCCGTTTGCCTTTTTGCGTGTTTTCTTGTTTGATTCTTTGTTTGCTTGTCATCTTGTTTGCCTAGTTACAATGTTTCAAGAAAATACAAAATTATGTGATTTTTCCAATACTAATAATAATGATTTTATTAGTACTCCGATTGATCCTCCCGCCACTAGTGCGGAGGCTTGTGATATTAATGCCACTTTGTTAAATCTTGTTATGAAAGAACAATTTTTTGGTAGTCCTAATGAAGATGCTGCATCCCATCTTAACACTTTCGTAGAATTGTGTGACATGCAAAAAAAGATGTGGATAATGATATTGTGAAATTAAAATTATTCATGTTCTCACTACGAGATAGCGCTAAAAGTTGGTTTTCATCTTTGCCACGAAATTGTATTGATTCTTGGGATACGTGTAAAGATGCTTTTATCACCAAGTATTTTCCTCCCGTGAAAATTATTTCTCTTAGAAATAAAATTATGAATTTCAAACAACTTGAGCATGAACATGTTGCCCAATCTTGGGAAATGATGAAATTAATGATAAGAAATTGCCCTACTCATGGTTTGAATTTATGGATGATCATACAAAAATTTTATGCGGGATTGAACTTTGTTTCTAGAAATCTTTTAGACTCTGCCGCGGGTGGTACTTTTGTGGAAATTACGCTAGGAGAGGCTACCAAATTGCTTGATAATATTATGGCAAACTATTCACAATGGCATAACGAAAGAACTCCTACTAGCAAAAAGGTGAATTCGGTTGAAGAAATTAGCACTTTGAGTGATAAAGTTGATGCGCTTATGAAATTGGTTGCTAGTAAAAATACTCTTATTGATCATAATGATGTGCCATTGTCCATTTTAATTGAGCAGAATAATGATCATGTAGATGTGAATTTTGTCTCGCGAAACAATTTTAATAGTAATGCTTATAGAGGTAATTTTAATCCTAGGCCGTTCCCTGGAAATTCCTCTAATAATTACGACAATTCCTATGGTAATTCTTATAATAATAATAGGATGCCCTTTGATATAGAGAGTAATATTAAAGAATCTATTAATGCTCAAAAAGTTTTCAACACTACGATAGAAGAAAAAATGAGTAAACTTGATGATATGTCTAGAAGTATGGATAGAATTGTTCATGATGTGCAAAATCTTAAGTCTAAAATTCTGCCACCCAAGATTGATATTACTGAATCAATTAAATCTCTTTATGTCTCCATGGATGTAAATAAAGAAAGAACCGCTAGATTGAGGGCTAAGCGAGAATTCTTAGAAAAAGTGATTCCGCCCGGTTTTTATCGTAGTAATGATGAAGATACTAAAATGATTGGTGTTTCTTCCATTGAATCTTTATTTAGCAGTGTTAAACTTGATGGAAAGTGGACTGAAGAAGAGTCAACTTTATCTAAGAGGCATCCCCATAGTTCGGAGGGTGAAAATCTTAATGAATTTTTTTGATAAAAGTGGGTTTGGAGAGGTAAAAACTTTAAATAGTGATGTACCCACTCTTTTGGATTACAAAGACTTTAATTATTATAGTTGTTCTTTGATTGAGTGTATTTATTTTTTGCAATCCATGTTAAATTCACGCAATGCTTATGAATAAAATAAGGTTTTTACTAAACATATTGTAGAAGCGATGATGAAAGCTTTAGAAAAAAAGCTAGAATTGGAGATTTCAATACCTAGGAAATTACATGATGAGTTGGAGACCACCATTAAAGTAAAAAATAAAAATTATGAGTGCAATGCTTTATGTGATTTGGGTGCTAGCATTTCCACAATACCAAAATCTCTATGTGATGTGCTAGGTTTTACCAATATGGATGAATGTTCTCTTAATTTGCACTTAGCAGATTCTACTATCAAGAAACCTTTAGGTAGAATAAATGATGTTCTTATTCTTGCAAATAGGAATTATGTACCCATTGATTTCATTGTGCTTGATACTGAATGCAATCCGTCTTGTCCCATAATGCTTGGTAGACCGTTCTTACGAACCATAGGTGCTGTTATTGATATGAAAGAAGGGAATATAAAATTTCAGTTTTCGTTAAAGAAGGGTATGGAACACTTCCCTAAAAAGAATTAATCAATCATATGAATCCATTATGAGGGCAACCTATGGAGTGAATTTGAAAGATGACAACACTTGAAACAACGCATTATGCCTAGCTAGGGGCGTAAAACGATAGCGCTAGTTGGGAGGCAACCCAGTAGTTATCTTAATTTTTGTAGGAATGAAGTATGTCTACCAGAGGGGGGGTGAATGGGAGTTTAAAATTTATTTAGAAATCTCAAAACTCTCAGAACCCAGCAGCGGAGCGAATGAAAGCAGAGTATAGCGAGCGAGTACAAGCTGCCGAATGGAAACTAAAAACATGCATCAAGATAAATCACATGATTGAAACAGTTCGAATGTAAAGTGGAGAACCAGAGGTAACCAGTGATGCTGGATGGCGACAGGGTATTTGGTAGACCAGTTCATCCTTCTGCACAAGGACTATGTCTGGTTGGAGGGATTGTGACTTAACACGGAAGATAAACTCTCTTCGCCCTTTTCTCCTCGACAATTGGTTCATCAACCAATGCCGATCACTCGTGGTAGACACTTGAGGCGATCTAAGAACCTTTACAGACTTCTTCTTCGAGAACCACAATTACTCTTGGTCTCTGAAGAAATTGACACCTAACCTTCTAAATAGTTTGCAGCTCTCGAGAGTAATAGGTGGAGCATACTGGACTTAGATTCTAGTGATGCTGAACCACTATCTAATTTTTT
Organism: Thinopyrum obtusiflorum; assembly: GCA_036873465.1. Taxonomy (NCBI): domain Eukaryota; kingdom Viridiplantae; phylum Streptophyta; class Magnoliopsida; order Poales; family Poaceae; genus Thinopyrum; species Thinopyrum obtusiflorum. The sequence continues at coordinate 46,694 of JAAAWM010011486.1, read as the reverse complement.
GGCTCTAGGGGTTTTCTCTCGGTGGATTTTAAACTCAAATCACTCTGGAGAGGGGGTTGCTCAACAATTTTCTCACAATCAAATGGAGCAGCCACCGAACAACGCCAGTGATGGGTGGCTATTTATAGCCGCAACCTTCCCTGCTGGGAAATGACCTATTTGGACACGCGGTCTAGCCAATGGCCAACCGACATGTTCTCAACGGTCAGATTTCAAAGATAAATGGTAACATTACTTGAGGGCCAAGTAATGCTAACTCCTCGGTCAGAGACTGTCGGGGAAACGACACCTATGGGATCACGTGGATCCCTTCTACGGTTTGGCAGGGAAGAGGGGTGCACGAAGAGCAGATCTAACAATCAACACGATGAATTTTTACCCAGGTTTGGGCCACTGAGAAGCGTAAAACCCTAGTCCTGCTTTGAGTGTATATTGAGTGTTCTTGAGCTTCGGCTAGCTGCTACGTATGCAAACTGGGCCGAAAAGTCCAAAAGTCCCTCCCTGTATCGCCTTGGGCCTTCGTTTATACCAAGGGGCTACCACAGTGGCGTACAGGCATACAGGAGGTGTAAAGTGCTACAGTGCACGTTCTTATCTCTGGCGTCTTAGGACAAGTGCATTAAATGCGCTGCTTATGTGCCCTCTAACTTTATCGGGGACAGAAATAGAGCCCGTCCCATCCGTCGCCGCCTCACTCCGTCTTGAGACGCATACAAGGTGATGTGGCATGCAGCGCCAAGCTGACTGGCTAGCCGCTGCGCTGGAGTGGTGAGAGGATCTTCATGAAGATCTGCATGCCACCACGTAGGTGCTTGCCTGGTTGGCTGGCTAATCGCAGTGCCAGGACAGTGGCAGGGCGGTGGAGCCTTGTCGTGTGTGAGCCTTGCCTTGGCCTCGCAATCGTCCCCGGCAAGAGTCTTGCCGGGGACTCGCCGTCGTCCCAGGCAAGAACCTTGCTGGGAACTTCGCCTTCTGGTCTTCAAGAAGATCTGCATGCCACCAGTCTTCACAAAGATCTACATGCTACTACGCATGTGCCCCTGAGTCTTGGTCTTGACGTTGTCGATGTGTCAGAGCTCTCAACCTCAAGGGTGGTGGTCCTGCTGAGGCTTCGCAAACCATCCCGGCAAGGAGCTTGCCGGGGCTCGCAAATCACCCCGGCAAGAATCTTTGCCGGGGGCTCAGCTTGTCTTCTGCTCTCGGATTACTGGCTTGGATGCCGCCTTGGTCGTCTTGTATTTTGCCTCCAACTGTCCCCGCCAAGCCTCGCCGTAGGTGCGGCTGCAACTGCCCGTGCACAAGTAAGGGGTACCAAAGGGCCCAAACTTTAGTACACCAACAGGAGCCCCCGGGCCTGGGCCATACACGAGTGCGAAGCGTCGTTGGGCCAAGCCCAAATAGTGCGTGGGCACGCGTGGCAGGGATTAACTGCTGTAATCATCTCGTCTGTTGTGCTTTCCCACGATCCGCATTGAGTGCGCGATGTGGGGGTCGTGCGTGGAATGGTCGCAGCACGCCTGCAAAAACGCCTTCACATCAAACAGTAAAGAGGCAGCCCCGCGCCTTCCCCATAAAAAGAGGAATCCGCAGGGGCGCTACTCATTTACCCCCTTTGCCTTTCCCAATCTAGGAACCGCCGTCTTCTTCTTCTTCTTCTTCCTCGAGCCCAGACCAGAGCTTCCTCCTCCATCCGCCTCCGCGCCCTCACCGCTCTCGATCCCCCATCCTCCCTTGGCCGCAATGGCACCCAAAACGAGCAAGGGCAAGGGAGCGTTCAAGGCGAGCGAGGGAGAAGAGGTGCCGGAGAGCGAACTGGTGAAGATGCGGAGGGAGCACAACGTCTTCGCCCCGACGCTCGACGCGCGCGCGCTCAGGGACCGGTACCTGTGCATGTGGGGGAGAGAGACGACGGGGCATCCTGCCACCCGCGTCATCCCTGCTTCTTGCACCGTGCCTGCCCCAGATAAATTCTCTTTCTTCGTTGATTACTTCTATTGCGGGCACTGCCCCCCATTTTTGGATTTCTTCATTGACATCATGTACACCTTCGGCTTCCATCTTTTGGATTTCATGCCGAACGCCGTGGCGTGTATGGCCATCGAACTTCGCCGGGGTGGTCCCCAATACGGCGCTCTTCTGCCACTACTTCATCCCTCGCATCCAGCCAGGAGGGGCTCTTTTTGGCTGCCTCACCTAGATCCCAAGGGCATTGGCCAAGCAGACGTACCCGAATGGTACCCATAAGGAAAAGTGGGACGAATGGCGGGGCAGGTGGTGCTGGATCATGGAGAAGGACCCACAGCCGTTCTGTATGCCCCGGCAGACGAAATTGGTCCGTGGCGGCAGCTGGGGCGACCTCCATCCCCAAGATGGGAAGCTCACAGTCGCAACCACCAGAATTTATCGCCTCAAAGCCGCCGGGCTCACGCTCGAGATGGTTGGGGCCGACTTCCTCCGCCGCCGCATCGCCCCTTTGCATAACAAGGGAAGGCTAGCTTGGGAGTTCCGGAATGCGGCAGACATCATGAGGCTGCGCCCCAGCCTGAATCGCAACTTTACGGTGATGCAGCACGTGGCTCTTTGCCAAAAGCTATTCTAGCTCAAGAACCTTGCTGGGAACTTCGCCTTCTGGTCTTCAAGAAGATCTGCATGCCACCAGTCATCACAAAGATCTGCATGCTACTACGCATGTGCCCCTGAGTCTTGGTCTTGACGTTGTCGATGTGTCAGAGCTCTCAACCTCAAGGGTGGTGGTCTTGCTGAGGCTTTGCAAACCATCCCGGCAAGGAGATTGCCGGGGCTCGCAAATCACCCCGGCAAGAATCTTTGCCGGGGGCTCAGCTTGTCTTCTGCTCTATGATTACTCGCTCGGATGCCGCCTTGGTCGTCTTGTATTTTGCCTCCAACTGCCCTCGCCAAGCCTCACCGCAGGTGCGGCTGCAACTGCCCGTGCACAAGTAAGGGGTACCAAAGGGCCCAAACTTTAGTACACCGACAGAGACAAATCTCTCGTACCGAAGAAGATCACAGTGTCTTGCTGGCAAGTATTTGCTCGGAACACAAAGAGATTTCTCTCGCAACTTTCATAGGATATGGGTTTAGCATCAGAGAATCAAAGTTTTGAATGCTACACCCCTCTTAATAGTACGATGGTCCTATGACTCAATAAGGAGAAGAGAAACAATGAAATAAATGCTACGTCTTCACTTCTTCAATCTTCTCGGATGCAGTCACTTTCTTCGGACGAACACCAAACCAATTGCTTCACGTCAGCAAATTTTGAGGGGTCACTCTTGTTATCATAATCTTCGGAGATAACCTTCACTGCTATGCAGGGGATTATCTTCGGCATTTGAATCAAACTCCTCTTGATTTCAGGGACCTGTTACTCTGTGTTCACTAGCAAACACATAAGTCCCATACTGTTTATGTCAACAAACTCCAAAACATAAGGAGGCAAATTATTGCACCAACAATCTCCCCATTTTTGGACAATTGTTGACAAAATAGTTAATCATCAAAGTGAAGATAGATTTGTGATAAGTAATTCCAACAAGAGTGAATTAGTGTTACTTTACTCGATGATGAAATAGACTCCCCCTAAATGTATGCAGGGAAAAAAGATATGAGCTAAACTCTCCTACAAGTATTGAAGTATACAGAGGAAATTTCAATCATTCGAGATAATGATTCACACTGATGACATATAATCCATCGAGATTGTAGTGCAAACATTCATAACTTCCGACAATAATTCCACCTGCAAAACAAATGCTTTGAGAGAAATAGTGCAGCAGGAGGGGTTATTAATATTATAGCACAGAAGTTTTACAACTTAGAACAGATAGTCTTAAAACAGAAGTTCCAAACTTGCACGAAACCAAACCAAAGAAACACAGAAAGCAAATCTATCATGACTCGATGTAATTCTCCCCCTTTTTGTCAACTAGTGTAAAAAAGGCGAGGAATAATAGGAGTGCAAAAAAAATGCAGAACTTGATTCACTCGACGGCATTTCCCAAAGAACTGTCTGATGTGACTTCTACTTCGGAAGTGATTGGATCAGTTTCGGCTTCAGTAGCAGTGGATTTTCCTTCAGGAATAACAACTTGGGGCTGAGAAGACGAGGGCATATTTGGATCAGCCACTTGAGGAACACGGGAGAGCACATTGCCTTCAGTAGGTTTCTCTGTCGGTGAGGTGGCTTCAGATTCTTCAATCAGCTTGCAAAGCTTGAGATGTAGAAGATCAGTGGTTGGCTCACGACCTGGTAGAGGAGGGGTACTCCGATCGTGAAAATCATCAACAGTGAAGCCTTTGTCAATATAATCATAGAGCTCTTGGAGATTGACATTGATGAGTTGTTTCTCGGTAAAGAAGTTGCGAAGCAATTTCTAGAGCATCTTCTTGTTTTCATCTGCAATCAGATGCGTGATTCTGGTTCGATTGTTGATAGCATTCAGCTCGGCGGCGAGGTGTTCTTTTTTGCGTCGATCCTCAGCGATGTGTTGTAGCAGCAGTTGTTGAGTACGCAAACTAACTTCGAGTTGCGATGGAGGTTGAAGCGAAATCTTTCGGTCGCACTAAGGTAGACGCGGGCCATCAAATTGCCTGTGATAATCATGAGGACTTGATGCAGGCGATTTACCCGACAGTCACCCCATGGAGGATGAAATGCAAAGTTCCGAGCAAACCGAGGATGAACAAGTTCATAATTGAACCATTTGCGCACCCAGTGTCGTCGAATGCATTGCAGACAGTTATCTCTCTACTGCTTTGTTTCTCCTGGAACAGAATCATAACGGTCATGAGAAGTATATTCAGCTGTGTTTGTGTATGGTTGTCTACCACCCCTCTTCTTCTTTGGAGCATTCTCTTCTTGCTCGTCGGCATTTTGCTCGGTTCTTTTTCGCTTGTTGGTTGATGGGCCTACCGTTGGGCCCTTGGCATTCGGAGCTTTAGACTCATCTGTTGTACCCAGAACAACATCATCGCCGTCAGCCATGCTTACTGGTCGAGCCGAATCCTCAACTGACTGCATTCACCTGTGAGTAAGGATAGACGCGAGGGAAAATGGGGACAGGGTTATGAATGCTCACAGCGAAGTTTTTGCAAAAGAAAATGTTTTAAAGAAGAATTAGATGCAGACTTTGAGAAATGTTTCGGATGAAGGAAATGTGTAGAACGAATTAGTAGGTTCGAAGACTATACTAGTTAACGTGCTAAGTATTCCGTTCGTATGAGACATAACACAAGCCCTAGATCTGAAAATTTTTACGGATGCGAGGGACTACGACAAACCACATCCACACAAGTTACCTAACAGTAAAGATCTGGGAAATGCGGTAAAAACAGGTAATTTCAATCGCGGACGAACTCGAACAAGATGGATGGAAGAACGAGTTCGCACTACACATACCCTAACATGGTGATGTGCAGCAACTACGGCGGCGCGGGGAGGAGGAGGATCCACGGTGGCGAAGAACAATTCCGGCGACCTCTTTCTGGCAGCAAAGCGACGAAGATGATCGACGGCGTCGAGCTCAAGGAGGAGCGGTGCGGTAGGGCTTCAGAAGGTGACGGTGGCGAAGAGGTGGAATGGATTTGAGGAAGACGAGGATGCGGTGTGTATACCCCCCCCCCCCCCCCCCCCCCCCCCCCCCCCCCCCCCCCCCCCCCCCCCCCCCCCCCCCCCCCCCCCCCCCCCCCCCCCCCCCCCCCCCCCCCATATGTGCGAGGAAGAATAACCGCATCCGGGTGAATCTGATCGGACGGTCACATTCAAAGGACTATTGCGATTCAACAGACCAGATAAGCTGGCAGTTGATGAACAACACGTGGCAACCGTCATTAAAGATCGTGGTCCTGACTTGGGCGGGAAACCCCAAATTTTGGACGGCTTTCGCCAAAACGAATTAAGTTCAGAACGAACCATTATCATGGTCAAGGACACCAGATAAAGTATCCTTACCAGATGAAATTGAGCATTCATAATGGAACAACATAGATTGGAAGAGATAGAATAGAGGGGAAAACAGGGTCCTCGGCATTTCACTCAGACAAAGAAACACAAACACCCGAACGAAAAGCTATGAGTGAAATACATTCGGACTAACACAAAATCCTCCAATCGAAAGGCAACTCAAATGAAAGAAATTGTGGTGGCGTGACCCACCGTATAAGAACTGTATGACCCCGAGCGTCGCACAATTATCATGGCACCTGGTTAGTCTAGTTCTTCGTTAATGTATTCACTCTTAGAAAGAAAATTTCACTTTATCGAAATTTTCAAACTCTTTGAGTGTTGTGCACCCATTCCTTCTAAGATGTGGAAGTGATGGTACGGGTTCCGAGTCTAGCTTACTGCACATTTGCGGAATCTAGGATATTTAGCTCACACCGTAACGCACAGAATCTTTTCTCATCGAGGGGCTTGGTGAAGATGTCAGTGAGATTATCTTCAGTATTGACGTGACTGATAACAATATCCCCTTGAGCAACGTTATCATGAATGAAATGATGTCTGATGGCAATATGCTTGGTGCAAGAATGCTACACTGGATTGTGTGCAATTTTGATCGCACTCTCATTGTCGCAATATTGAGGAATCTTCTTGACCTTGATGCCATAATCCTTCAGAGTCTGCTTCACCCACAATAACTGAGTGCAACATGTGCCAGCAGCAATATATTCGGCCTCAGCCGTAGAGAGAGAGACACAATTCTGCTTCCTTGATGACCAACATATCAATGATCTACCAAGGAAATGGCATGTCCCCGAAGTAGATTTCCTGTCAACCAGGTCACCTGCGTAATTTGAGTCTGAATATCCACCGAGATCAAACTATGCTCCCTTAGGATACCATAAACCTAAGGTGGGGGTGCGAGCCAAATATCTCAGAATATGCTTGACCGCTTGGTGATGCGATTCTTTCGGTGCAGCTTGATAACGAGCACACATACAAACACTCAACATAATATCAGGTCTGGATGCACATAGGTAGAGTAAAGAACCAATCATCGAATGATAAGCCTTCTGATCGTAATCCTTACCGTACACATTTACGTCCAGCTTACCATTCATGGGCATTGGAGTTTTGTAGCCCTTTAGTTTGCAATCTTGCATTTTAAACTTCTTCAGATAGTCTCTTAGATATTTCTCCTAAGATATGAAAATTCCATTGTCCTGTTGACCTATTTGCGGTCCAAGAAAGAACTTAAGTTCACCCATCATAGACATTTGATATTTCTCGGACTTCATTCGCCCGAACTCCATGATGCAAGCATTGTTAGTATAGCCAAAAATAATATCATCCACATAAATTTGACACATGAATAGATCACCATCAATAGCACATGTGAAAAGAGTGGAATCAGTGGATCCTGGCTTGAACCCTTTGTCGAGCAAAAACCTCTTCAAGGTGTCATACCAAGCTCGAGGGGCTTGCTTCAGCCCATATAGAGCCTTTTTCAACCTGTAAACTTTGTTAGGAAACTGAGGGTTTTCAAAGCCAGGTGGCTGCCTAACATACACTTCCTCATCAATTTCACCATTAAGGAAAGCACTTTTCACATCCATTTGATAAATCAGGATATCATTGTAGTTTGCATAAGCGAGAAGAATACGAATTGCCTCAAGGTGAGCAACAGGAGCATATGTTTCACCGATGTCAATAACTTCTACCTGTGTATACCCTTGAGTGACAAGACGTGCTTTGTCTCTCACAACAATGCCATTTTCATCTTGCTTATTCCGGAATATCCATTTTGTGCCGATGATATTGTGCTTCTTAGGATTCGGTTTGTCAACCAATTCCCATACATCATTCAATTCCAATTGCACCAACTCTTCTTTCATGGCATTCATCCAATCGGAATCATTCATGGCTTCCTCATACTTGGTAGGTTCTGCCAATGAGACAAAAGAGAAACTGCCACAGTAGTTAGCCAAACGAGTGCGAGAACGAGTTGTGGGATGATAACCTAGATTCTCGAGATCTTCAAGAATTAATGTAGGGTCAACTCGATTAGCCACTCGTGGGTGAGGATTTTCATCTTGATGATCATTTTCATTTTCTTCAGCACTAGCATCGGGATTGGCATTTGTGTCGCCATTTTCATCAGGATTGGCATTAGCATTCTGGTTGCCATTTGTGTTTGGAGTGGCATTTTCATCGGCAGTGGCTTGGCGTGTTCTGCTTCGAGTCGTGGGGGCATCATCATCTGAAGAGTCAGGTACATTTCCTTCAACTGGCCTGATGCTCCCAATGGCCATTTACCGAATAGCATCCGAAATCGGAGGTTCATCTATCACATTAGGCAGGTGCTCCTTTTGGGAGCCGTTAGATTCATCAAACCGCACATTTACCGTTTCCATAACTTTCCCATGGTGAGAGTTATAGACACGATAAGTATGCGAGTTCGAGCCATAACCAAGAAGAAAACCTTCATGTGCCTTAGGTGCAAACTTGGAATTATGATTCATGTCACGAATGTAGCATGGTGCACCAAAAACACGTAAATAAGAAGCATTTGGTTTCTTGCCAGTGATGAGCTCATATGAAGTTTTCTTAAGGAATTTGTGAAGATAAACACGATTCACAACTTGACAAGCAGTGTTAATAGCATCAGCCCAGAAGCGAATAGGAGTTTTATACTCACTGAGCATTGTTGTCGCCATCTCGATGAGACTTCTATTCTTTCGCTCAACAACTCCATTATGTTGGGGAGTGTATGCGGCAGAGAACTCATGAGTTATACCATTTTCATCGAGAAAATCCTCGATATGAGTATTTTTGAACTCAGTACCATTGTCGCTTCTGACATGCTTAATTCGCACATCATATTCATTCTGGGCCTTCTTGGTGAATCTTTTGAAGATGTCTTGGGTGCAGGTTTTGTCTTTGAGAAAGAATACCCAAGTGTAACAAGAGAAATCATCAACAATAACCAGACCATAATGACTGCCTCCGAAACTTGCATAATTTTGAGGTCCGAATAAGTCCATATGAAGAATTTCCAGAGGTCTTGTAGTGGTCATAACTATTTTTGATGAATGATTCTTCACACGCACCACAAAGACGATCCTTGTCGAATTTTACATCAGGAATGCCATGGAGATGATTTTTCTTCATGAGAGTCTGCAAATTTCTCATACCTGCATGACCAAGTCTTCGGTGCCACAGCCATCCTTCGGTTGCTTTTGCAAGCAAACAAGTTTGGACTGAGGGACCCTTGGATATAGAAAATAGAACTAGCATGCCTAGATCACAAAGCTTGCCAACTGACATGAGATTGAATCCAAGAGACTGAACAAGTAAAACATCATCAATGCTCTTGTCTTTGGATATAGCAATTTTACCTAACCCAATTACCTTTCCTTTATTGTTGTCGCCAAAAGTAATATACTTCAGAGATGAAGCAGTTAAGTTGGGGTCGACAAACAATGACTTGTCTCCGGTCATATGACTAGTGCATCCACTATCCATTATCCATTCGGTACACCCGCAGACATAGTCCTGCAGAAGAATTAGGCTTTCTTAACCACCCACATCTTTGCTGGTGGCTTCAAAACAAAAGAGCGAGCAGCAAATGATTTCTTTCGATAACCATAATTGTTACTTGAGGAAGTGTGAGCATAATCGAAAGAATAGGCATTGAAATTCTTTCCAGACGAATGAGTATAGTGGTTGAATGAGGTATGCATGTACTCATTCTGTCGAGCATTTTCTGCCTACATGGTTAGTGAGGTAGTAATAGGCAATGCTTCGATAGTTTTCCTGGACACCTAGATAGCTTTCTTTGGGGGGCCATTCCTGCTATTTAGTCCAACATAGCAAGCAACAGCCTCACCACATTGGTTTTTGAACAGCTTATAGTTGTCCAGAGAATCATCATGAGAGTATTCAGGGATAGGAGAGTCATATCCTGAAAGTAAAGCTGGATCAAGCATTTTGCTCTTGATAGGCACCCACACAGTGCGAGGATATTAATCAGGTTCCCAGTAGGAGCCATTTTCATTCAGTTTCCTTTCAAAACAGATACCTTCTTTCCTGGGATTTTTGTGAAGAATCGATTTCTTCAGAACATCTCACAGTGTTTGATGCCCTTTGAGAGACTTGAACATTCCTGTCTAAATAAGAACCTTCAACCTAGCATTCTCATCAGACAAAGAACCATTTTCCTTGACAGAGGGGTTAGCATTCACAGGAGACTCAGCATTTGATTCATCATTACTGCGTTCAAGGCATTTTAAGCGAGGTGGAACAAACACTTCAGGTTTCTCTTTGAGTTGTTGGGTGAGAAGAGATTTTCTCTGATCAAGTCATCATGAGCCTCTCTCAGCGACTCGAGTTCCTGTTTCCTTTTCAGGTAATCATAAGTCAATCTCTCATAGTCGGCCAAGAGAAAATCATGATGAGTTGATAGTTCTTCCATTCGTGACTTGAGAGCAGAATGCTCTTCTGTCAATGACTAATTTTTCTCCATCTCCTCAACCAATGACCCTTCAGATTTCCTAAGGGTTTTCTCGATTTTCTCAAGAGAGTTTTGTTGTTTATTAGCAATTTTGATCAGTTTAGCATGGTCATCCTCATCCGAAGAATATTGATCACTGGAGTGAACCTTGTGATGTTTGGAGGATACCTTTTCTTTTGATGCTTTGACCATGAAGCAGTAGGCAGGAGATTCATCGTCGCTTGAATGATTCTCAAAGAAGTATGATGTAGGGGTGGAGGCACATGCTATACCAGCCATGCCAGAATCATAATCCTCATCGGATTCATCAGCTTCTTCGGAGTCAGACGACTCTTCTTCATCGGAGTCCATTTCCTTGCCGATCTACGCCTTGGCCTTGCAAGAGGTATTCTTGCGGTTGGAGGAGGACTTGGAAGGGTTCCTTGAGGAAGATCTTGACGAAGATTTGGAGGCGGGTCTGTCCTTTTTCTTGAAGAACTTCTTCGTTTTCTTCTCATCATCGGAGTCGTAGTTCTTGCTCTTGCCTTTGCCATGGTTGTTTCCTGAATTATATCTTCCACTGGCACGAATTTTAGCTTCCCAGAGAGGGTAGTCCGAAATGAAATGTCCTGGCTTTTTACACTTGAAGCAGGTGTAATATCCAGTAGGTTTTGATGAAGATTTTGAACTACCAGAGTTGCTTCATCCTTTCTTCTAAAACTAATTTTTCCTGTGAAGGCGTTGGAATCTTTTCATGATCAATGCGAGATCTTTGCTGATCCTTTCTGGGTCATCAGAATCTTCTTCGGCATTTCCTTCTGAGGAAGAATCAGCCACAGCCTTGAGAGCATGACTTTTGCGGTGACTTGAGCCATAGAGATCTCTCTTCTCTTCTTCTTGTTCCTCGTGGGTGTTTAGCCTTTCCATGATATCAGAAGAGTCAAGAACTTTGAAATCAGCTCATTCCCTAATCATCAGAACTAGTGTGTCGAATGAACTGTCAAGAGATCGGAGCAGTTTCTTCACAACTTTGTGGTCAGTGATGTCTTTAGCGCCGAGACCTTGCAGCTCATTTGCGATGTCTCTTAGACGATCGAAAGTTTGCTGACAGCTTTAATTTCCTATGCGCTTGAACCGATTGAACTTCGCCCGAAGAGTATCAATGCGAGCTTCTTTCTGAGTTGAGACACCCTCATTTACCTTTTCGAGAATGTCCCACAAATCCTTTGCAGTTTCACACTGACGATAGCGAAGAAATTGAGCCCGAGAGAGATGGCCACCAATTTCATCTTTAGCTTGAGCGTCCATCTGAATGAGTTTCTTCCCGTGGTCAGTGGGGGCCTGGGGTATTTCAACCGTGAATCCAAACTGCACCACGTTCCACATATCCTCATCAATAGTTCGAAGACGGATCTTCATCTTCTCTTTCCAGAAGGGATAGTCCGTCCCATCAAAGATGGGAATCTTGAGATGCGACTTGTAGCTCACTGAAGACATACTTAAACTCCAAGGTGGTTAGACCAAAATGAGCAGAGTTAAGGAGTACCTCGCTCTGATACCAATTGTAGGAACGAAGTATATCTACCAGAGGGGGTGAATGGGAGTTTTAAAATTTCTTTGGAAATCTCAAAACTCTCAGAACCCAGCAAGGGAGCGAATGAAAATAGAGTACAGCGAGCGAGTACAAGCTACCAAATGGAAACTAAAAACAAGCATCGAGATAAATCACATAATTGAAACAGTTTGAATGTAAAGTGGAGAACCAGAGGTAACTAGTGATGCTCGATGGCGACAAGGTATTTGGTAGACCAGTTCGTCCTTTTGCACAAGGACTACGTCTGGTTGGAGGGGTTGTGACTTAACACGGAAGATAAACTCCCTTCGCCCTATTCTCCTCGACAATTGGTTCATCAACCAATGCCGATCACTCGTGCTAGATACTTGAGACGATGTCCGAACCTTTACAGACTTCTTCTTCGAGAACCACAATTACTCTTGGTCTCTGAAGAAATTGACACCTAACCGTCTAGAGAGTTTGCAGCTCTCGAGAGTAATAGGCGGAGCGTACTAGACTTAGATTCGAGTGATGCTGAACCACTATCTAATTTTTCAGCTCTAGGGGTTTTCTCTCGATGGATTTTAAACTCAAATCACTCTGAAGAGGGGGTTGCTCAACAATCTTCTCATAATCAAACGGAGCAGCCACCGGACAACGCCGGTGCGGGGTGGTTATTTATAGCCGCAGCCTTCCCTGGTGGGAAATGACCATTTTGGACATGCGGTCCAGCCAATGGCCAACTGACACGTTCTCAATGATCGGATTTCAAAGAACAATGGTAACATTACTTGAGGGCCAAGTAATGCTAACTCCTCGGTCAGAGACAAATCTCTCGCAGTGAAGAAGATGACAGTCTCTTGCTGGCAAGTATTTGCTTGGAACACAAAGAGATTTCTCTCGCAACTTTCATAGGATATGGGTTTAGCATCAGAGTATCAAAATTTCGAATGCTACACCCCTCTTAATAGTACGATGGTCCTATGACTCAATAAGGAGAAGAGAAACAATGAAATAAATGCTACATGTTCACTTCTTCTCCAATCTTCTCAGACGCAGTCACTTTCTTCGGACGAACACCGAACCAATTGCTTCACGTCAGCAATTTTTGAGGGGTCACTCTTGTTATCATATCTTTGGTGATAACCTTCACTGCTATGTAAGTGATTATCTTCGGTGTTTGAATCAAACTCCTCTTGATTCCAGGGACCTGTTACTCTGTGTGCACTAGCAAACACATAAGTCCCATACTGTTTATGTCAACAAACTCCAAAACATAAGGAGGCAAATTATTGCACCAACAATTTTCTTTTTTCTTTTTCTATTTTCTTGTGTGCACAAAATTATGCTACTGTTATGGTTGTGTTTTTGTGTTTAAATTAGTGTTTGTGCCAAGTAAAGCCTTTGGGATGATTTGGATGATAGTTGCTTTGATTCTGTGCAAAAATAGAAACTTTTGCGTCCAGTAGCAGAATTGTTAAAATTTTCTAGAGCGTATAAATTATAATTTTTTTACACATAATTTATATACAAATTTCCCATGTTGTACTAATTTTTTCAGAATTTTTAGATTTGCAAAAGTATGGTCATTGTTCGAATTACTACAGACTATTTTGTTTTTGACAGATTCTGTTTTTGTTGCATTGTTTGCTTGTGCTGATGAATCTATGGATTGTATCGGGGGTATAAGCCATGGTGAAGTTAGAATACAGTAGGTATTGCAATAATAAAATATGAATGGGTTTGCAATAGCACCTAAAGTAGTGATTTTCTTTATTATATTAACGGATCTCACGAAGGTTTTGTTAAGTTTTGTGTGCTGAAGTTTTCAAGTTTTGAGTGAGATCACGATGTTTGGAGGAATAAGGAGTGTCAAGAGCCTAAGCTTGGGGTTGTCCGAGGCACCCCAAGGTAATATTCAAGGACTCCCAAGAAACTAAGCTTGGGGATGCCCCGGAAGGCATCCCCTCTTTCTTCTACCGATCATCGGTAATATTACTTGGAGCTATATTTTTATTTATCACATGATATGAGTTTTGCTTGGAGCGTCATGTATTATATGAGTCTTTGCTTTGTTTGCTTTTTAGTTTGTCACAATCATCTTTGCTGGACACGCCTATTTGAGAGGGACACACATTTTTCATTATTTGTTAGAATACTCTATGTGCTTCACTTATATCTTTTGAGCTAGGCAGTTGCTCTGATACTTCACTTATATCTTTTTGAGCACGGCGGTGATTATGTTTTGAAGAAATAGATGAACTCTGATGCTTCACTTATATCTTTTTGAGAGTTGATAATAGTAATGGTAATTTGCACACGATATGAATTTGGTCCCAATGTGATGAATATTCAAGAAGGATATAATAAAAACTTTTATGAAGATCATTGGATATGATAAGTTTGATTCCTTGCCATAGTTGTGTGATATGGAGATGATAATATGTGAGTTATGCTAGTGAGTAATTGTGATTTAGTAAGAATATTGTTGTTAAAGTTTGTGATTCCCTATGCATGCACGTAAAGTCAATAGTTATGCAACGAAGTTACATCCTACTTATGGTGCGTTATTTAGTGTTAGTTATTCTCAATGCATGTTTATGACCGTTTTCATTTTTCGGTTGGTTGCTTCTCAATCTATTTGCTAGCCTTCATTTGTACTAAGCGGAAATACTGCTTGTGCATCCAATTTCTTAAACCCAAAGTTGTGCCAAATAAGTGCACCATACCTACCTATAAGCGGTATTTACATGCCGTTCCAAGTAAATTTGCATGTGCCAACTCTAATCATTAAAAAAACATTTTTGTATGCTCGTACCGCTCATGAAGCGACAGGGGGTGCTCAAAATCTTTCATGCTAGATGGGTTATTCTCAAGATGAGTATTTATTCACTTGTCATTGCATGAGAAAATGGCAAGGTAATAGGGATGCCCAGTCCCGAAATGATAATAATAATAATAATAATAAATTCCTTGGAAAGTTGAAAGTTTGGAAGGCACCCATGGATGCAGCTAGCCATGGATTGTGAAAGAATGGTGGAAAGAAAATAAACATTATTTTCTGTTTGGGAACCGCCTATAATGTGTCTAGCATGGGAGATATTGAAAACTTTCGGTCGTGACGTTGACAGGAAAAGCATGCCTCTCTCAAAAAAAATTATCTCTATTTTAAACTTTGAGCTCTGGCACCTCTGCTAATCTCTGCTTCCCTCTGCGAATGCCCTATATATTTTACTTTTATGCAATTTTTATTTTTATTTTGAGTCTCCATCTTGTCTTATAAAGCACCAACTGGAGAGCACTATTGTCATATTTGTGCATTGGGTGTAGTTAATTTGAGTGTGTTTCGTGAATGGATCAATGGATAGCTTTTTTTAGCGTTGATATTTTGAAAGACATGGTTGCTTGTTGGTATGCCTGAGTATTTATGTTTTCATGTCAAACTATAGACTATTGCTTTGTATCACTCAAGTCTAAATATCCATGCCACAAAGAAAATATTATATGATGAATATGATGGGTAGCATTCCACATCAAAAAATTCTGATTTTATCATTTACCTACTCAAGTACGAGCAGGAATTAAGATTGGGGATGCTTAATACGTCTCCAACGTATTTATAATTTTTGATTGTTTCATGCTATTATAGTATCAATCTTGGATGTTTTATATGCATTTACAAGCAATTATATATCTTTTTTGGGACTAATCTATTAACTTAGTGCCCAGTGCCAGTTGCTGTTTTTTGCCTGTTTTTGGTATTTCAGAATATCAGTACCAAACGAAGTCCAAATGCCATGAAACTTTTTGGAGATTTTTTTCTGGACATAAGAGACCCTGGAAGCTTCGGGAGAGGGCCAGAAGATGGAGCAGTGGCCCATGAGGCACCAGGGCATGCCCCGGTGGCTCGTGGGGCCCATGTGGCTTCGTTTGACCTAACTTCGCCTTTATAAATACTCTAAAATCAGGAAACCAACAAAGAGCCAGCCAAAATACTTTTTCCGCCGCCGCAAGTTCCTATTCTTGCGAGATCTGATACGTCTCCAACATATCTAATTTTTTTTATTGTTCCATGATGTTATATTATCAATCTTGGATGTTTTATATTCATTTTATAGCAACTTTATATCATTATTTGGGACTAACCTATTGACATAGTGCCCAGTACCAGTTGCTGTTTTTTTGCTTTTTTTTTACTTCGCAGAATATCCCTACCAAACGGAGTCCAAACACAGCAAAACTTTTTGGTGATTTTTTTGGACCAGAAGACAACTTGGGAGCCAAGGAAGCACCTGGGGGGAGGCCCGTGGGGCCCACAAGATACCAGGGCGTGCCAGAGGCCCCTAGCGCACCCTGATGGGTTGTGGGGCCCACGGGGGTCTCCTCCACCGCCTCTCAGCTCTACAAATACCCAAATATTCCAAAAACCCTAGGGGAGTCGACGAAACACAATTCCCGCAGCCGCAAGTTCCAGAACCACGAGATCCAATCTAGAGCCCTATTCCGGCACTCCGCCGGAGGGAACACGATCACGGAGGGGTTCATCATCCTCATTGGTGCTCCTCCGATGATGCGTGAGTAGTTCATCATAGACCTACGGGTCCATAGGTAGTAGCTAGATGGCTTCTTTTCTCTTTTTGATTCTCAATACAATGGTCTCTTGGAGATCTATTTGATGTAATGACTTTTTGTGGTGTGTTTGTTGGGATCCGATGAAGTTCGAGTTTATGATCAGATCTATATCCATGAATATTATTTGAGTCTTCTTTGACCTCTTATATGCATGATTATTTATAGCCTCGTATTTCTTCTCCGAATCTTTGGTTTAGTTAGGCCAACTAGATTGATTTTTCTTATGGGAAGAGGTGCTTTGTGATGGGTTCGATCTTGCGGTGTCCTCACCCAATGACAGAAGGAGTAGCGAGGCACGCATGTATCGTTGCTATTAAGGATAAAAAGATGGGGTCAATTCCTACATGAATAGATCTTGTCTACATCATGTCATCATTCTTATTACATTACTCCGTTTCTCCATGAAATTAATACACTAGATGCATGCTGGATAGCGGTCGATGTGTGGAGTAATAGTAGTAGATGCAGAATCATTTCGCTCTACTAATCTTGGACGTGATGCATATATTCATGATCATTGCCTTGGATATCATCATAATTATTAGTTCTTCGATCAATTGCCCAATAGTAATTATTCTACCCACCATGTGCTATTTTCTCGAGAGAAGCCACTAGTGAAATCTACGGCCCCCGAGTCTATCTTTTATCATATTTGCATTTCGATCTATCTTTTGCCATATTTGTTTTCAGATATATATTTCCAAAAACCCAAAAATACATTGCTACGCTTTTTCTTTATTTATTTTATTTCTCGTTTTATCAAGATCTATTTATCCAAACTACCACAAATCAATCTATCTTTTTACCGTGGAGGGATTGACAACCCCTCTTACGCGTCGGGTTGCAAGTATTTGTTCTTTGTGTGCACGTACCGTTTACATAGTGTTGCTTGGTTCTCCTACTGGATTGATACCTTGGTTTCACAACTGAGGGAAATACATACCATAGCTGTACTGCATCATTCCTTCCACTTTGGGGAAATACCGACGCAGTTTCAAGCTGCATCAAAAGGAAAATCTGGCGCCGTTGCCGGGAAAACATCATCAACACCTATCAGGTACCCTATCACAAATTTCATCTCCTTGCAATTTATATTATTTGCCATTTGCCTCCCATTTTCATCTCCCCCACTTCTAATACATTTTTGTGAAAAGCACAAAAATATTTGCCTTTTTATTCGCCTTCTTTTTCGTTTGCCTTTTTGTTTGTTTGCTATCTTTGCTTGTGTGCCATGTGTCTTCTATTTGCTTGCATCTTCGCTTGCTAAAAATCTATTGATATGGATCCTCATCCACTTGCTAATCTTTTCAAAAGATCTAATTATGATGAACCAATTGATAGTGAATTGAGTTCACTAGATTATCTTTATGAAGTTTTGCTTGAGATTCATGAATCTGAAAATTGCGACGAAGTGTTAAACGAAGAAATTTATAAAGTGATTCATGATAGCTCCTTGAATGAAAAGCATGATTGCAATGATTTTACTATAAATTCTTAATGTCAATTGTGCTAATAATATGCAAAACCCCAAGCTTGGGGATGCTAATTTTGCTATGTCCACTACTTATTGCAATGATCATGAGTGGGGTGATTCTTCTTATGATCTTGAAAATTTATTTAAGCTTCATGATGAATATGATATTGATAATAATGTTTGCAATAATATTGAAAGTGGGTTTGGAAGAGCTTCAACTTTAGGTAAAAATAATCCCACATATTTGGAGAATGTTCAATCTTACGAAATTTTTGATGAAAGTGGGTTTGGAGAGGTCATGACTTTAGTTGATGTTAATCCCACTATCTTGGAAGATTATAAAACTTTTATGCATGTGAATCATGAAGAGAAAATTTTATATGATAGCTATCTTGTTGAATTTGATTATGATCCTACATGTAATTATTATGAGAGAGGAAAATATTGTAACACCCCACTGTATTAAGCACAGTAATCACCCTCTTGATAATGCCAGGTCACCAGGATTAACAGTGATTGATCATCACTTGAATCATATCTCACTTTAAATTCCAATTCAAATATGAAGTGAAAATAAAAGTTGTTCCAAATTGGAAACTAAAATGTTGATGATATTGCAAAAATTCCCAAAGCTATTATGAAAATAAAACCAACATTTTTGAAACTCCAAAAATGCCCTCTTTCATTTTAAAACAGTACCAGCAGCTTTAAATTTTGGCCTTTTCAAAATAAACAAATACTTATACTTCTCAAAATAAATTGAAACATTTTGTGCTAGGACTTCACACTGCCTGGTATTTGTGTGCAAAGTTTCACGTGTGACTAAATTCATTTAGTATATAGAATTAAAAGGCAAAATAGTAAATAAAATAGAAAACAAAAAAAGAAATGGGAAAACGAAAAGCTACACTGTGCACTTGTAGCCCAATGCTGCAGTACACAGCCCAGCCCACCACAAGCCCTCTCCTTCCTCCGTACAGAGAGGAAGCAGAGGCCATGGCGTGGCCGTGGCACGCCCGTCCACATGTCCGATGGCGTTCGTGTCGACCATCCTCTCGTCCTGGAGATGGATAAGAACCCCCCTACCCTGTAGACGAACCCTAGCCCTGTTTTTTTCCCCTCTCTCTCGCTCGTGTTCATCGATCCAAACGGACCCGAGCTCGCGCCCGCCATGCACGTCATCGTCGTCACGGCCACGGTGCTCCCCGCGCCATAAGAAGATGTCCAAGGGGACCGCCATCATCGACTCCGTCATCCCCAAGCACCGAACCGAGCGGAGCCACCCCGTACGGTCGCCATCGGGATCTTTCCCGTCGCGTACATCGCCGTTGTTCGTCGACGTTTGCCGCCGCTTCGGTCCACCCCCGGCCTCTCCGACCACGCCATCGGCATCGCAGTGAGCTCCTCCTTCGAATCCCCCTCAACCCGGTCTCGATCCGTCGCCGTAGTCGCCTGTACGAGTCGGCGGCCGCCATGGCCGAAGCTCAGTGTACGCGTACACGCCCCTGCTTCACTCTGCGTTCGTGCTGCTCGTGTGTGCTCCTTCTACGGGCCGCGCCCGCGCCCGCCTACTCGCCCGCGTTGCCGCCTCTCCGCAGCTGCCCGTGCTTGTGCGCGCCTATGCTCGTTCGCCGCCGCTCGCGTCTGCTGCTGCTAGTGCTGTTGCGCTGCCTGCTGCTGCTGCCTGCCCCTGCCGCTGCTCCTCGCAATGGCTGCTGATGCTTATTAGCTGCTGCCCCTGTTAGCCAGCCGCTGCTGCTGCCCTTTTGCCGTGCTGCCTGCTGCTGCCGGTACTGCCATGGCCATGGCTGTGGTGTGTGTGTGTGCAGTGTGGTGTGTGTGAGTGTACTGTGTGTGTGCACGTGTGTGTGTGAGTGTAGGGCCGGCTCTCTGTTTAGATTAGGGACTAACCCACTAATTAGCCCCCACTAATTAGACTATTTGATTAAATAAAAACCCTGCTAATTAACCCTCTGCCACTGACCACTGGGCCCTATCGCTCTAATAAACTATTTTAGTTTAACTAAAAACTGTTAACACTAGCAGCCAATGACAGCTGGGTCCCATTTGGCCCATTGACTAGTCAAAGTTGACCAGTCAAGTCCTAGTCAGCAGTTGACTGGACCCACTGGTCAGCCACATGAGCAAACTGATGGGTACACTCCGGTGTGACCACAGAAATTAGTAATTAATATATATTTTCGAATTAAAATTAAATCCAGAATTTCCAGAATTCATTTAAACTTTGAAAAATCATATAAAATAATCCGTAACTCGGATGAAAATACCTTGTACATGAAAGTTGCTCAGAAAAATATGACAAATCCGAATACGCGGTCTGTTCGTCGGCCACATGCCCCTAGCATAGTGAACATGCAACTGTCCCCCTCTTTTCATCTGTCCGAAAAATGCAAACTTCCGGAAAACATTCTCGGATGTTTTCCCCTTTCACCGGTATGGTGTAGCCCAGCGTTAGAACACCCCTAGCGCTGCTTATTGTCTTGTCATGCATAGTATTGCATTTGTTTGCTCTGTATTTATTGGTTCTTCCCCCTCTTCTCTCCGGTAGACCCCGAGACCGCTGTTGATGCCGCTGTGATCGACTACGTCACCGACGACTCTTCGTCCTTTTCAGCAGAGCTTCCAGGCAAGCAACCCCCCCCCTTGAGCATACTGATGTCGCCTATTCTTTCTCTCTCATGCTTGCATTAGAATTGCTGCTGCTACTACTTTACCTATTCTGATGCATAGCCTGTTTATTGTAACCTGCTATTGAAACCTTACCTGCTTATCCTAAAATGTCTAGTATAGGCTGGGTAGAGACCTATTAGTGACCCCACTTGTCCCGATTGCCCCGCTGGATTATCAGAAGACTCGACAACTAGGCCCCGGCACCGCACATCACCCCCTTAGTTGTAACGACACTGCAGCGTTACTATCGAGTGCCGAGGGTGATACCTCGTTAGCACTTCTGATGTTAACTCTGTAGCGTAGCTATTCGGTCGTGGTCATCGAGGGTGATTCCTTCTTCACCACTTCCGATAATGACGCTGTCGTGTAACACCTCAAGTGTGAACCCATCGAGGGTGATTCCTCTGAGTTCACCTTGACGGATACATCGAGTAGGAATCCAACGAGGGTCATACCTCAGATTCCCCTGATGTTATGGACACACGGATACTTGGACTTTACAACTGTTACTTGGAAAGGCGGGTCGACCCTGAGTGGTACCCGCGTGTGATGTGAAGACGGGTTGACCTGGATGGTGCCTGAGTGATGTATACGAGGCGTGGCCGGGCATTCTTAGCCCATGCCGCAAGTCCTCGAGACGGGGCGACGGGGTCACATCGTTCGTGAGTCTCTGCTCGTTACCGCAAGCCCCTAGTCCACTAATGATTTGGATATTTGATCTGAGAGGGCCTCTGGCCTGATAGCACTAACCATCACATGGGCATAGTATGGGCGTTCTGCATCATAGCATCAGCCGAAAGCTCTGTCAGACGTCCAGTTCAGCATTGCGGCACGGTCGGATCGTGTTGGCCATCCGAGGCGACGCTAGTATCCACCCTGTGCGCAACGACCCGGAGTGCGCAGGGCGATGGCCCAAGACCCCTGAGTGCTTAGGATGTAGACCGGCGGGGACCTCTCTGCTGAGCTCTAGGTAGGGTTGCGGTGTATCATTTGGCCGAGGCCGGGCATGACCCAGAAAAGTGTGTACGGCCGGAGTTAAGCGAGCGTGGTGGGTAAGTTGGTGCACCCCTGGAGGGAAGAAAATATCTATCGATAGCCGGTCCTATGGTAAAGGACACTCGGAGTTGTATCCCGATCGATACAACTAGAACTGGATACATGTGATGAGATATGGATAGTATGGCTCTGGGATTGCTTTCTCGCATGGAGTCGAGAAAGGATCTCTGGGCGAGGTTGATGACTGTATGGCTCTGGGATTGCTTTCTCGCAAGGGGTCGAGAAAGGATCTCTGGGCGAGGTTGATGACTGTATGGCTCTGGGATTGCTTTCTCGTAGGGAGTCGATAAAGGATCTCTGGGTGAGGTTGATAACATTACTACTACTTTATAATGTGCTGATCTACTCTCTTCTATTGCTGCAAGACCGCTGAAGATGCTAGTCTTCGATAGGACTAGGCCTTCCCTCTATTCTGGCATTTCTGTAGCCCAGTCCACATATACAGCCTTCCTTTGATAATGTTGCATATATAGTGTAGATCCTTGCTTGCTGAGTACTTCGGATGAGTACTCACGGTTGCTTTACTTTCTTTTTCCCCCATATCCATTTGATGCAACCAGATGACGGAGCCCCTGAGACAGCTGCCCCGGTTGACGACTACAGCTACCACTACTACCCAGAGGGTGTCTACTACTATGAGCTGGCCGACATCCAGGAGTAGGATCGGAGGGTCCCAGGCAGGAGGCATGCGCCTTTCGATCATAGTGTTTTCTTTTACCTTGCCTTCTTAAGGCCTTTCTGTCTTTCTTTTATATCTGTACTCAAATATCTGATGCTTCCGCTGACGCTTGTATGTGAGTTTAGGTATTCGAGCCCTCGAGGCCCCTGGCTTGTAATTTTAAGCTTGTAAAATCTTTAATTTGTGTCTAGAGTTGTGTTGTGATATCTTCAAGTGAGTCCTTAGGCTTGATTGTGTGCATTTGCGTGCATGATTAGTGCATGATTAAGCCGGGGCGTCACAAGTTGGTATCAGAGCCGACTGCCTGTAGGAAGCCCCCTTCCAATTCCTTGGTCGAAGTTGAGTCTAGACATCGAAAAACTAATTTACTAACTTGGCTGTGTGGCTTACGGGCCCACGTCGCCAACTGGGTGGTATTAGTATGCATATGTAGTGTAGATCCTTGCTTTCTGAGTACTTCGGATGAATACTCACGGTTGCTTTACTTTCTTTTTCCCCCCATATCCATTTGATGCAACCAGATGACGGAGCCCCTGAGACCGCTGCCCCGGTTGACGACTACAGCTACCACTACCACCCAGAGGGTGGTGACTACTACGAGCTGGCCGACGTCCAGGAGTAGGATCGGAGGGTCCCAGGCAGGAGGCATGCGCCTTTCGATCATAGTGTTTTCTTTTGCCTCGCCTTCTTAAGGCCTTTCTGTCTTTCTTTTATATCTGTACTTAGATATCTGATGCTTCCGCTGATGCTTGTATGCGAGTTTATATATTCGAGCCCTCGAGGCCCCTGGCTTGTAATTTTAAGCTTGTAAAATCTTTAATTTGTGTCTAGAGTTGTGTTGTGATATCTTCAAGTGAGTCCTTAGGCTTGATCGTGTGCATTTGCGTGTATGATTAGTGCACGTTTGAGCCGGGGGCGTCACAAGTTGGTATCAGAGCCGACTGCCTCTAGGAACCCCCCTTTCCAACTCCTTGGCCGAAGTTGAGTCTAGTATCCAAAAACTGTTTTGCTAACTTGGCTGTGTGGCTTACGGGCCCACGTTGCCAATTGGGTGGTTTTTGGATTTTTTATTCATCGTCTATACTCTGGGACTCTGATCTCTCTTCTATTCGGGTTTAATAAATTTACTAACGCCAACTCTTAGGATCTCGTAACCACTTCCTCCCGGAGAGCCCTTTCACTACAGATGATCGTCTGCTTCATCAGAAGATTTTGAAGATACTCCTCGACGTTAACCGAGACCCTGTGCCACTGCCTTACCGTTTCTGACCACCGACAAACCCCCGTGGATAACTTACCATCCTTGTCGCTTGTATCTTCTTTCCCAGTTACTCCTTTATGTGCGAGATACCGCGTAATACTCCTCGTTAATCCGGGCATCCTTTGTGCCTACTGCTTTGTAGCTTCTTTCGCACTGCGAGTAATTCTTCATACTTGCGGGGAACCGTTCATCCCCAGATGTTCATGCATTTCCCAATTACTTTGAAATACTATCTAATCTCCCGAGAATCCTCTGCAGCCTATCACCCTTGATTATCCCTGCCGGCCTGAATTATGGTTAATTCCATATGTCTGGCAATATCCATTGGTATCCTTTGACACCGTCATTTTGCTCTTATTGATTCAACATGAGTGCGGATGCACGCAATCATCAGTTGATCCTTTTAAATTATCTTTGCCGCTCGGATCTTATTCTGAACATGAGCTGGTTCTTGGTAAATCAATCCTTAATTGATTGGCCATCTAATTCTATTCAACATACTCTTCTTTTTATCAGAGCGTCTGCCTCTGATCCCTCAATTTTAGAATTGTAAACCCTTTGTATTCAAGCTTCGGCTTATTCAGATGTTTCCATAAATCGATGCATTTGCAATCTTCTTCTTCTGGTTGAGTATCGTTACTCACATCGGATCCCTTGTGGACCGCCAAAATCCATGTTGGATTATACCCGGCACTGTCCCTCGTATTCATTAACCTTGTGAGTTCTTCCCTGATACAAACAACTTCGGTAAATTGTATCATCTACTTTGACTTCGACACTTTACTTCTGAACTCATATCCCTTGCTTTGGTCGATGGTTGTATAGATTCGTAAAATGTCCTGATGGGTTGTATCTATGCTTCGACCATCAGCGAGAACCCAGAAACCTCTACAGTCATACTCTTCTGGTATTTCACCAGATAAAATTTCAACACTACAGCTTCCCCGAATGTGAGAAGTGAATGACAGGTGATGCATTGAAGAAGTGGGAGTCGACCTTGAACCTTTGCATTCATGCCCATGGACCCGATGTAGAACTCAACATGGAAGCTGCTCATAAAAATAATTATTTCCTTGGTACAAATTCATCTTGTATCTGAGAATTGATACTTTGCAATCGTGGTTCCGACCGTATTTTCTTCTTGATTCCATTTCCCGGACAAGCTAAAATACTTGTCCTCTGCAGATCATTTCACCTGTCCAACCTCTATTCTGATCTACCTACAAGTAATGCCCCTATTATCTCGAGGATATTGAGTCATGGCACTACCTCTTGTGAATTCTTATTTGGATGATACTCCATCACATCATTCCTAGCCTGATCGGCTATATCGATATCGTGCTAAATTTTAACTATGCTACCTGGTCCTTATTCCCGGAGCACAACTTCCGATGATGAGCTAAGCTTACGTCGATCTTCCTCATTTTATCGTTTTACCTCGAACAACAAGCTTGGTTTCGAGCTTGTGTCGAATCCGTGTTTCTTAAAACCCTTTGCTTCATCTTTCCATTGGCTTGTTCACATCGCTGATCGATCACATCCTCATGAAATCTCTCGACAAAAGTGTCGTGCTCATCAGCAACATTCTGAGCTCTTTCAGGATATCAATCGACTTCATGAAGATGAATACCATCCTTGCCCTCAATGATTGTGTTATCATCGACACCATTCTTTCCTTTTTCCCCGACACAACTTGCTCATATGAACTTTGGGAATACATCCTTTTTGACATGTCGGTGGTCTGCTGCTGGAACCGTCGACCCCATCCTCATCTTTTCCTTGCTGAAATTGTAAGACTTATTTTAGCACAATGCTAAATGTTTCTTGATCATTTATCCAAACACCATTGTATGGGTAATATCATGATTTTCCCCTCACCCCTTTAACTAAATGACTTTGCACTAGCTGTCCTATCATGTATATCATGCTCTGCCTTTCCTTGGGAAGGATATACCCTCAATTCTTGTGTGCCAACACATTTTTCTTTCCTTTGGTCTTATTAATCCTGATCATCACATTTTCCTTTCCATTGGTTTGTTTAACCTTTCTTGTGAACTATATAACCTAAGCAGTATTAATGCCCTGCTTATGAAAACACCTCGATGTTCACTCTTGTCAGTGAGACCCTGTTACTATTGTTGATGACATTCCGGTAACCACCGATGGACGAGAACTTTGCCTATTGGTCCGCCTCGTTCAACGAGCAGGAAAATAGTTCTCTTCATCCCTCACCCTTGGTACCGACGTTGTTGCCAACATAGCTGACAGAATACCCTCTGACAGGCCTTGTTGTCATATCCGTGCAATATGGCACCATCCTCCCTACTTTTGATGTACCCTCATCACAGTTCCACGGGATCGGAACCTGACTCTCCTGTATATCCTTGATTCTGAAGTATTCTTTGCACCTGGCTTCGTATGCAATTCATGAGCTAATTTCCTTACCCTGTTTCATTCTGGTATTAGATGCAACATTATGCCTCATTCCTCTGAAACCCCTTTATCATCTGTTTTAGGCATCAGCTGGATGCCTGACTGACTGAAACTTGTTGTACCTCCTTAAATCATTCTCGATATATTTTCCAGATGCTGCTAAGCCTCCTTCCCTGAGACAATTACCGGATGCCAATCCTTCCAGGCCTCCGTCCCTATACCCCTTTACTTCCCCACTTAAATCTCGGGACGAGATTTCTTGTAGCGGAGGAGAATTGTAACACCCTACTGTATTAAGCACAGTAATCACCCTCTTGATAATGCCAGGTCACCAGGATTAACAGTGCTTGATCATCACTTGAATCATATCTCACTTTAAATTCCAATTCAAATATGAAGTGAAAATAAAAGTTGTTCCAAATTGGAAACTAAAATGTTGATGATATTGCAAAAATTCCCAAAGCTATTATGAAAATAAAACCAACATTTTTGAAACTCCAAAAATGCCCTCTTTGATTTTAAAACAGTACCAACAGCTTTAAATTTTGGCCTTTTCAAAATAAACAAATACTTATACTTCTCAAATAAATTGAAACATTTTGTGCTAGGACTTCACATTGCCTGGTATTTGTGTGCAAAGTTTCACGTGTGACTAAATTCATTTAGTATATAGAATTAAAAGGCAAACCAGTAAATAAAATAGAAAACAAAAAAAGAAATGGGAAAATGAAAAGCTACACTGTGCACTTGTAGCCCAATGCTGCAGTACACAGCCCAGCCCACCACAAGCCCTCTCCTTACTTCGTACAGAGAGGAAGCAGAGGCCATGGCGTGGCCGTGGCACGCCCGTCCACGCATCCGATGGCGTTCGTGTCGACCATCCACTCGTCCTGGAGATGGATAAGAACCCGAGCTCGCGCCCGCCATGGACGTCATCATCGTCACGGCCACGGTGCTCCCCGCGCCATAAGAAGATGTCCAGGAGGACCGCCATCATCGACTCCGTCATCCCCAAGCACCGAACCGAGTGGAGCCACCCCGTACGGTTGCCATCGGGATCTTTCCCGTCGCGTACATCGCCGTTGTTCGTCGTCATTTGCCGCCGCTCCAGTCCACCCCCGGCCTCTCCGACCACGCCATCGGCATCGCAGTGAGCTCCTCCTTCGAATCCCCCTCACCCCGGTCTCGATCCGTCGCCGTAGTCGCCTGTACGAGTCAGCGGCTGCCATGGGCGAAGCTCAGTGTACGCGTACACGCTCCTGCTTCACTCTGCGTTCGTGCTACTCGTGTGTGCTCCTTCTGCGGGCCGCGCCCGCGCCCACCTGCTCGCCCGCGTTACCGCCTCTCCACAGCTGCCCGTGCTCGTGCGCGCCTACGCTCGTTCGCCGCCGCTCGCGTCTGCTGCTGCTACTGCTGTTGCGCTGCCTGCTGCTGCCGCTTGTAGCTGCTGCTGCTGCCTGCCCCTGCCGCTGCACCTCGCAATGGCTGCTGATGCTTATTAGCTGCTGCCCCTGCTAGCCAGCCGCTGCTGCTGCCCTTTTGCCGTGCTGCCTGCTGCTGCCGGTACTGCCATGGCCATGGCCATGGCTGTGGTGTGTGTGCGTGCAGTGTGGTGTGTGTGAGTGTACTGTGTGTGTGCACGTGTGTGTGTGAGAGTGTAGGGCCGGCTCTCTGTTTAGATTAGGGACTAACCCACTAATTAGCCCCCACTAATTAGACTATTTGATTAAATAAAAACCCTGCTAATTAACCCTCTGCCACTGACCACTGGGCCCTATTGCTCTAATTAACTATTTTAATTTAACTAAAAACTGTTAACTCTAGCAGCCAATGACAGCTGGGTCCCATTTGGCCCATTGACTAGTCAAAGTTGAACAGTCAAGTCCTAGTCAGTAGTTGACTGGACCCACTGGTCAGCCACATGAGCAAACTGATGGGTACACTCCGGTGTACCCATAGAAATTAGTAATTAATATATATTTTCGAATTAAAATTAAATCCAGAATTTCCAGAATTCATTTAAACTTTGAAAAGTCATATAAAATAATCCGTAACTCGGATGAAAATACCTTGTACATGAAAGTTGCTCAGAAAAATATGACGAATCTGAATACGCGGTCTGTTCGTCTGCCACATGCCCCTAGCATAGCGAACATGCAACCGTCCCCCTCTTTTCATCTGTCCAAAAAATGCAAACTTCAGGAAAACATTCTCGCATGTTTTCCCCTTTCACCGGTATCGTGTAGCCCAGCGTTAGAACACCCCTAGTGCTGCTTATTGTCTTGTCATGCATAGTATTGCACTTGTTTGCTCTGTATTTATTGGTTCTTCCCCCTCTTCTCTCCGGTAGACCCCGATACCGCTGCTGATGCCGCTTTGATAGACTACGTCATCGACGACTCTTCGTCCTTTTCAGCAGAGCTTCCAGGCAAGCAACCCCCCCCCCCCCCCCTTGAGCATACCAATATCGCCTATTCTTTATCTCTCATGCTTGCATTAGAATTGCTGCTGCTAGTGCTTTACCTATTCTGATGCATAGCATGTTTATTGTAACCTGCTATTGAAACCTTACCTACTTATCCTAAACTGTCTAGTATAGGCTGGGTAGAGACCAATCAGTGACCCCACTTGTCCCGATTGCCCCGCTGGATTATCAGAAGACTCAACAACTAGGCCCCGGCACCGCACATCACCCCCTTAGTTGTAACGACACTGCAGCTTTACTATCGAGTGCCGAGGGTGATACCTCGTCAGCACTTCTGATGTTAACTCTGTAGCGTAGCTATTCAGTCGTGGTCATCGAGGGTGATTCCTTCTTCACCACTTTCGATAACGACGCTGTCGTGCAACA
The DNA here is from genome assembly GCA_036873465.1 of Thinopyrum obtusiflorum. NCBI lineage: Eukaryota > Viridiplantae > Streptophyta > Magnoliopsida > Poales > Poaceae > Thinopyrum > Thinopyrum obtusiflorum. The sequence continues at coordinate 17,608 of JAAAWM010011486.1, read as the reverse complement.
CCTCAAGTGTGAACCCATCGAGGGTGATTCCTCCGAGTTCACCTTGACGGATACATCGAGTAGGAATACAATGAGGGTGATACCTCGGATTCCCCTGATGTTATGGACACAGATACTTGGACTTTACAACTGTTACTTGGAAAGGCGGGTCGACCCTGAGGGGTACCCGCGTGTGATGTGAAGACGGGTTGACCTGGATGGTGCCCGAGTGATGTATACGAGGCGCGGCCGGGCATTCTTAGCCCTTGCCGGAAGTCCTCGAGACGGGGCGACGGGGTCACATTGTTCGTGAGTCTCTGCTCGTTACCGCAAGCCCCTAGTCCACTAACGATTTGGATATTTGATCTGAGAGGGCCTCTGGTCTGATAGCACTAACCATCACGTGGGCATAGTATGGGCGTTCTGCATCGTAGCATCAGCCGAAAGCTCTGTCAGACGTCCAGTTCAGCATTGCGGCATGGTCGGATCGTGTCGGCCATCCGAGGTGACGCTGGTATCCACCCTGTGCGCAACGACCCGGAGTGCGCAGGACGATGGCCCAAGACCCCTGAGTGCTTAGGATGTAGACCAGCGGGGACCTCTCTGCTGAGCTCTAGGTAGGGTTGCGGTGTATCGTTTGGCCGAGGCCGGGCATGACCCAGAAAAGTGTGTACGGCCGGAGTTAAGCGAGCGTGGTGGGTAAGTTGGTGCACCCCTGCAGGGAAGAAAACATCTATCGATAGCCGGTCCTACGGTAAAGGACACTCGGAGTTGTATCCCGATCGATACAACTAGAACTGGATACATGTGATGAGATATGGATAGTATGGCTCTGGGATTGCTTTCTCGCAGGGAGTCAAGAAAGGATCTCTGGGCGAGGTTGATGACTGTATGGCTCTGGGATGGCTTTCTCGTAGGGGGTCGAGAAAGGATCTCTGGGCGAGGTTGATGACTGTATGGCTCTGGGATTGCTTTCTCGTAGGGAGTCGAGAAAGGATCTCTGGGTGAGGTTGATAACATTACTACTACTTTATAATGTGCTGATCTACTCTCTTCTATTGCTGCAAGACCGCTGAAGATGCTAGTCTTCAATAGGACTAGGCCTTCCCTCTATTCTGGCATTTCTGCAGCCCAGTCCACATATACAGCCTTCCTTTGATAATGTTGCATATGTAGTGTAGATCCTTGCTTGCTGAGTACTTCGGATGAGTACTCACGGTTGCTTTACTTTCTTTTCCCCCATATCCATTTGATGCAACCAGATGACGGAGCCCCTGAGACCGCTACCCCGGTTGACGACTACAGCTACCACTACTACCCAGCGAGTGGCTACTACTACGAGCTGGCTGACGTCCAGGAGTAGGATCGGAGGGTCCCAGGCAGGAGGCCTGCGCCTTTCGATCATAGAGTTTTCTTTTGCCTCGCCTTCTTAAGGCCTTTCTGTCTTTTTTTTATATCTGTACTCAGATATCTGATGCTTTCGCTGACGCTTGTATGCGAATTTATGTATTCGATCCCTCGAGGCCCCTGGCTTGTAATTTTAATCTTGTAAAATCTTTAATTTGTGTCTAGAGTTGTGTTGTGATATCTTCAAGTGAGTCCTTAGGCTTGATCGTGTGCATTTGCGTGTATGATTAGTGCACGATTAAGCTGGGGCGTCACAAATATGGTTGTAGAAATTTTCATGTTACTAAATTACCTCTTGTTATGTTGAGATCGTCAATGTTTTATTCCTCTTATTTGCATTTGTTAGATGTTTCTTGTTTTGATAATTTGTTTACTTATAAAATTCCTATGCATAAGAAGTATGTTAGACTTAAATGTGTTTGTCATATGTTTCATGATGCTCTCTTTGTGTTTCAATTCTTATCTTTCGTGTGAGCATCGTTGAAATCTTAAGCATATCTTAATGGCTATAAAGAAAGCGCTTGTTGGGAGGCAACCCAATGAATAAATTTTATTTTTGCCTTTTTCTTTCTGTTCTTGAGTGTTTGCACAATTATGCTACAGTTATGATTGTGTTTTTTTATGTTTTAATTAGTGTTTGTGCCAAGTAAAGCCTTTGGGATTATGTTGGGTGATAGTTGATTTAATCTTGTTAAAAAACAGAAACTTTTGTGTCCAGTAGAAGAATTGTTAAAAATCACAGAAGTGTGATAAAATTCTGAATTTCTTACACAATATTGATATACAAATTGCCTACGTTGTCCTAGTTTTTCAGAATTTTTGGAGTTACAGAAGTATGGACAAAGTCCAGATTACTACAGACTGTTCTGTTTTTGACAGATTCTGTTTTCGTTGCATTGTGTGCTTATTTTGATGAATCTATGGATTGTATTGAAGGGTATAAGCCATGGAAAAATTGGAATACAGTAGATATAATGCAATAATAAAAAATGAATGGGTTTGCAACAGTACTTAAAGTAGTGATTTGCTTTATTATACTAACGATCTCACGAAGGTTTTGTTAAGTTTTGTGTGATTGAAGTTTTCAAGTTTTGGGTGAGATCACGATGGATGAAGGAATAAGGAGTGAAAAGAGCCTAAGCATGGGGATGCCCATGGCACCCCAAGTTAATATTCAAGAAGAACCAAGCAACTAAGCTTGGGGATGCCCCAGAAGGCAGCCCCTCTTTCTTCTAACGACCATCGGTAATTTTACTTGGAGCTATATTTTTATTCGTCACATATCATGAGTTTTGCTTGGAGCGACTTGTATTATATGAGTCTTTGCTTGTTTTGCTTTTTAGTTTGTCTCATCTATCATTTCTGGACACACCTATTCGAGAGAGCCAAAATTATGCTATGATTTGCTAGAATTGCTCTATGTGCTTCACTTAAATTTTTTTGAGCTATGGAATTGCTCTAGTGCTTCACTTATATCTTTTTGAGCACGGTGTGCTTTATTATTTTTGGAGAAATACTCTTATGTTCACTTAGATTTATTTGAGAGTTAGTAAATTCTTGAAGAAATTCTCTCATGCTTCACTTATATTATTTTGAGAGATGAAATTTTTTATGCTCATGTTCTTCACTTAAATTTGTTTGAGCTCATCAAGAAGCAATTAAAATATATGAAATTAGTCCCAAAGTGATAGATATTCAAGAGGGATATAATAAAAATTTTCATGAAGATCATTGGACAAAATAAACTTGATTCCTTGTAATAGTTTTGAGATATGATGATAGTAATATGTGAGTCATGTTGGTGAGTAATTATGCTTTAGTAAGAATATTGGTGTTAAGGTTTGTGATTCCCTATGCAAGCACGAAAGTCAATAGTTATGCAATGAAATTACATCCTACTTGTGGTGCATTATTCGGTGTTAGTTATGCTTAATGCTCGTTTATGTAAATTTTTGTTTCTTGGTTGGATGCTTCTCAATCTATTTGCTAGCCTTCATTTGTACTAAGCAGAAATACTACTTGTGCATCCAAAACCCTTAAAACCAGTTTTGCCATATGAATCCACCATACCTACCTATATGCGGTATATCCATGCCATTCTAAGTAAATTTGTATGTGCCATCTCTAATTTTAAAAATGAATTTCCTTTTTGTGTGCTCGTACTGCTCATGAAGCGGCAGGGGGTGGCCAATATTTTCCATGCTAGATGTGTTATTCTCAAGATGAGTGTTTATTCACTTATCATTGCACGAGAGTACGGTGGTAATAGGGATGCCCAGTCCCGAAATGAAAAAGAAATTTACTTTATGTTGCCAAATAATAAATTCCTTGAAAAGTGTTGGTATGGACGGTACCTGTGGATACGGCTAGCCATGGAATGTGAAAGTATGGTGGAAAAAGGAATAAACTTATTTTATGTTTGGGAACCGCCTATGATGTATCTAGCATGGAAAGTGTTGGGAATTACTCGGTCATTTTCGTTGACGGGAAAAGTATGCCTCTCAAAATATTGTTATCTCTCTATTTAAGTTTTGAGCTTTGGCACCTCTACAAATCTCTGCTTCCCTCTATGAAGGGTCTATCTATTTACTTTTATGCAATTTTATTTTTATTGAGTCTCCATCTTCTCTTATAAAGCACCAACTAGGGAGCACTATGATCATACTTGAGCATTGGATGTAGCTAATATTCGAGTGTGTTTTGTGAGTGGATCAATGATTGAGCATGATGGGCTAGGGATAACTTTCTTTAGTGTTGATATTTTGAAAGACATGGTTGCTTGTTGATATGCTTGAGTATTAAAGTCTTCATGTCAAAACTAGACTATTGCTTTGAACCATTTAAAATTACAAATGTCCATGCTACAAAAGAAAAGAATATGTGATAAACATGTTAGGCAGCATTCCACATCAAAAAATCTGTTTTTATCATTTACCTACTCGAGGACGAGTAGGAATTAAGCTTGGGGATGCTGATATGTCTTCAATGTATCTATAATTTTTTATTGTTCCATGCTGTTATATTATCAATCTTGGATGTTTTATATTCATTTTATAGCAACTTTATATCATTTTTTGGGACTAACCTATTGACATAGTGCCAAGTGCCAGTTGCTGTTTTTTGGTTATTTTTTACTTCGCAGAATATCCCTACCAAACGGAGTCCAAACGCAGCGAATTTTTTTGAAGATTTTTTTGGGACCAAAAGACAACTTGGGAGCCAAGGAAGCACCTGGGGGAGGGCCTCTGGCGCGCCCTAATGGGTTATGGGGCCCACGGGGGTCTCCTCCACCGCCTCTCATTTCTATAAATACCTAAATATTCCAGAAACCCTAGGGGAGTCGACGAAACACAATTCCAGCCGCCGCAAGTTCCAGAACCACGAGATCCAATCTAGAGCCCTATTCCGGCACTCCGCCGGAGGGGAACAAGATCACGGAGGGGATCATCATCCTCATTGGTGCTCCTCCGATGATGCGTGAGTAGTTCACCATAGACCTACGGGTCCGTAAGCAATAGCTAGATGGCTTCTTCTCTCTTTTTGATTCTCAATACAATGTCTCTTGGAGATCTATTTGATGTAATGACTTTTTGCGGTGTGTTTGTTGGGATCCGATGAAGTTCGAGTTTATGATCAGATCTATATCCATGAATATTATTTGAGTCTTCTTTGATCTCTTATTTGCATGATTATTTATAGCCTCGTATTTCTTCTCCGAATCTTTGGTTTAGTTAGGCCAACTAGATTGATTTTTCTTATGGGAAGAGGTGCTTTGTGATGGGTTCGATCTTGCGGTGTCCTCACCCAGTGACATAAGCGGTAGCGAGGCATGCATGTATCGTTGCTATTAAGGATAAAAAGATGGGGTCTATTCCTTCATGAATAGATCTTGTCTACATCATGTCATCGTTCTTATTGCATTACTCCGTTTCTCCATGAACTTAATACACTAGATGCATGCTGATAGCGGTCGACGTGTGGAGTAATAGTAGTAGATGCAGAGTCATTTCGGTCTACTAATCTTGCATGTGATGCCTATATTCATGATCATTGCCTTGGATATTATCATAATTATTTGTTCTTCTATCAATTGCCCAACAGTAATTTGTCTACCCACCGTGTGCTATTTTCTCGAGAGAAGCCACTAGTGAAATCTACGGCCCCGGGGTCTATCTTTTATCATATTTGCTTTCCGATCTATCTTTTGCCATATTTGTTTTCATATATATATTTCCAAAAACCCAAAAATACCTTGCTGAGCTTTTTCTTTATTTATTTTATTTTGCGTTTTATCAAGATCTATTTATCCAAACTACCACAAATCAATCTATCTTTTTACCGTGGAGGGATTGACAACCCCTCTTACGCGTCGGGTTGCAAGTATTTGTTCTTTGTGTGCAGGTACCGTTTACATAGTGTTGCTTGGTTCCCCTACTGGATTGATACCTTGGTTTCACAACTGAGGGAAATACCTACCGTAGTTGTACTGCATCATCCCTTCCTCTTTGGGGAAATACCGACGCAGTTTCAAGCCGCATCAAGATCCCATCTGGAGGCCTTTTCCGGCACTTTGCTGGAGGAGGAATCAATCACGAAGGGGCTCTACATCAACCTTGTTGCCCTTCCAATGATGTGTGAGTAGTCTACCACAGACCTACGGGTTCATAGTTAGTAGCTAGATGACTCTCTCTCTCTTTGATTTTCAATACAATGTTCTCCTCGATGTTCTTGGAATTCTATTCGATGTAATCACTTTTTGTGGTGTGTTTGTTGTGATCCAATGAATTGTGAGTTTATGATCAGATTATCCATGAATATTATTTGAGTTTTCTCTGAACTCTTTTATGCATGATTATGATAGCTTCATATTTCTCTCTGATCTATTGATTTGGTTTGGCCAACTAGATTGATTTTTCTTGCAATGGGAGAGATGCTTTGGGATGGGTTCAATCTTGCGGTGCTCAATCCCAGTGACAGAAAGGGAGATGGCACGTATTTGTATCGTTGCCATTAAGGATAAAAAGATGGGGTTTATTCATGCGTGAGTTTACTTTGTCTACATCATGTCATCTTGCTTAAGGCGTTACTCCGTTCTTTATGAACTTAATACTCTAGATGCATGCCAGATAGCGGTTGATGTGTGGAGTAATAGTAGTAGATGCAGAATCATTTCGGTCTACTTGTCTCGGACGTGATGCATATATACATGATCATTGCCTTGAATATCGTCATGATTATTTGCTTTTCTATCAATTGCCCAACAGTAATTTGTTTACCCACCGTATGCTATTTTCAAGAGAGAAGCCTCTAGTGAAAACTATGGCCCTCCAGTCTACTTTTATCATATATCAAAAATCCTAAAAATACCTTGCTGCAATTTTACTTTATTTATTTTATTTTGTATTTTTGTTCGATCTATCTATCAATTACTACACAATTTAATCTTACATGTAACCGCCGAGGGATTGACAACCCCTTGTTCGCGTTGGGTTGCAAGGATTTGTTATTTTGTGTGCAGGTGCTGCTAACGAGGTGTTGTGTGGTTCTCCTACTGGATTGATAACCTTGGTTCTTAACTGAGGGAAATACTTATCTCTAATGTACTGCATCATCCTCTCCTCTTCGGGGAAATCCCAACGCAGTTCACAAGTAGCACAGCCAGCCACCCGCTTGTCCCTAATTGCAGCGCCGGTGTTGCTGGCCATCGGTGCAGTAGACCGCATCCTCCGCTAGATGCTGCAAAACAATATTGGCGAACCTTCATTGTAGCGCCGGGAGCTACATCGCAGTCCAAGACCACCGGTCGGCGCTCCATTGCAGCGTCGAGAGCGCCGACGAGCGCTCCATTGCAGCATCGGTGGGCGCTCCATTGACGCGCAGGTGAGCTCTTCGTTGCAGCGCTGGGAGGGAGCGCCGGCGAGTGCTCCATTGCAGCGCCGGGAGGGAGCGCCGGCGAGTGCTCCATTGCAGCATCAGTGAGCGCTCCATTGCAGCGCTGGGAGGGAGCGGCGGCGAGCGCTCCATTGCAGCGTCAGTGAGCGCTCCATTGCAGCGCCAGGAGGGAGTGTCGGCGAGCACTCCATTGCAGCGCCGGTAGGGAGCGTTCAACGAGCGCTTCATTGTAGCCACGCAGCACCACTGAGGTTGCTGTGACGGCGGCCGCGGCGGGCGGCGATTTGAGCAACAACGGCGACAAATTGTGCAGCATCGGCGGCGAGTTGCGTATGCTGCCCCGCTTGCAGAAAATTGTGTTCTGCATCCATAGGGTACATCACCACGGTGGTGTGCGTACACAGACTTCACCACGCAGCAACGCGGCGACACGGATGGCCGGCGTAGAGCCCTTCGTTTGCAGCAACAACAGCTGCTGCAGTGGGGGAGCAGCAGGCGATGGTCGCCATTGTTTTTGCCGGTTCGCAACAGCGCTGGGGGTGGCCGGCGTCGCCATAGAATCGTCTCCTCTCGAGCGGAGGGCGATAAGGGAGAGAGACGAGAGGAAGAAGACGTCGCGGCTGGATTCGAGCAAAAGGAAACAACGAGCGGTTGGGGTGTGAGAGGATAAGGCTGGGAGTGGATGCGGTGGGTTGTGGGCGGGCCCCACAGGAGGCACGTGTCAAACGCACGAGGCGGTTTGTAGGAGGGAGAGGGATCAGCCGGTTGAAAGCAAGAGTTTTCCATTTTTGTAACATGAGATACATCAGCATTGAGTATTTTTCCACACTTCTAACATCCATTAGAGCAACTCCAACGAGCCGACCCAAACTGACGGCGATTTTGTCCGCTTTTTGTCCGTTTGGGTCGACCACCCGCTCGGCATCCGCCCTGTTTATAATTTGGGTCGACAGTTCGCCCAACGCGTCGACCCATATTTGCCCGCGTGGCCGGCTTGCCGCCGTTTTTGGACAAATATACACACATTTTGCATAGTTTCACAAGCAAACAAAAATAGCATAGTTTCATAACCAAATAAATTTAGCATAGTTTACAAGCCGAATAAAAATTAAATTCTCTCAAATACATTTTAAAAAAAGATACATCTATTGGTTGCCAACATGAGCCCACATATGCTCAACCAAATCATTTTGCAGCTGCATGTGAGTTTCTCAATCACGCATTTTATGATGAAATTGGGTGAACCGTGCAAACGTTGCCGCTCCTCCTCCATGCTCAGACACAACATTCTCACTCTAAAACTGAAACCCTTGATCGTAAATATGTTCCGGGTGCTCATCATGTACAATCATATTGTGCATGATCACACAAGCAGTCATCACCTCCCACAACTTCTTGGTACTCCAAGTTCTAGCAGGATACCAAACGATGCCCCATCGAGATTGCAGAACACCAAAGGCACGCTCGACATCCTTCCTAACACTCTCTTGCTCTTGGGCAAATCTTGTCCTCTTCTCTCCGACAGGGTTGGGGATTGTCTTCACGATAGTGGTCCACTGAGGAGAGATACCGTCACCTAGGTATTATCCTTTGTCGTAGTTGTGGCCGTTGATGTTAACATTCACCGTCGAGCTGTTGCCTTCGGCAAGCCTTGCAAACACCGACGAGCGTTGAAGCAGGTTGATATAATTGTGCGATCCGGCCATGCCGAAGAAAGAGTGCCAGATCCAGAGATCCTGTGAGGCCACGGCCTCAAGTATGACAGTGCAAGCCCTGACATGGCCCTTATACTGCCCTTGCCAAGCAGAAGGGCAGTTCTTCCACTCCCAGTGCATGCAGTCTATGTTGCCAAGCATCTCTGCGAAGCCCCTGCTGGCATTCATCGCCAACAAACAAGTTGTATCTTCAGCAGACGGCTCTCTCAAGTACTCAGGGCCAAAGACAGCAATCACAGCCTTGCAGAACCTGTACATGGACTCTAGGCATGTAGACTCGCTCATACGGACGTACTAATTAATGAGATCACCGGGCACTCCGTATGCAAGCATCCGGATGGCTGCAGTACATTTCTGATAAGATGATAAGCCAATCTTTTCAAGAGCATCCTCTTTGCACTCAAAATAATTATCGTATCCGACCACCCCCTCTCTAATACGATTGAAAACATGCCTAGCCATACGGAAATGCCGCCGGAATTTCTGATATTTGAACAGCAGGTTGGTTGTGTCAAAGTAGTCCTTCCAAAGAAGAAAATGGCCGCTCTCTCGGTTGCGATTCAACGCCAGAATGTGCCCCGGGATCGAGCCCCAGAACAACGGCCGCTACCTATTAAGGTGGTCATGGACCAACACATCAGCCACCATCTCCTCATCATCGGATGAGGAATCGTCGGAGTCGCACAGAAAATAGTGTAAAAAGAACTCGTCGGCGGAGTCCATTTTGTACCTTGAGGCAAACTGTCAAACAGCTTGAGGGCGTCGACGAAGAAGCTGGCCGGCGAAGAGACGCGCGCCTTCCCTGGACAAGGTGGCTGGCCTGGCGGCGTCCGACGAGCGTGGCGGTGTCAGGCCAGCGGGGCGGTGTAGGACAAAGGAGCTGGTCAGGGCGGGGAGGCGACTTCCTGCTCGCGGCGACGTCGAAGTGGGGGTGGGAAGCTGCGGTGGCCCGGCAGCGAGGCGGTGGTGGCGGCAACGGCGGCGACGGGGCGGGGCGGGTGAGGGCTTGCTGTCGATAGAGGTGGCAGAGACACCGGAACTGGGCGGCGGCGGCGACAGGGTGGGGCGGGCGAGGGCTTGTTGTCGAAAGGGGTGGAAGAGGATGGCCAATGTGCCACCGATTAGCGGACCAAGGGTAGGAGTAGGCGCGCGTCGCGCGTCCGCTTCTTATCCGCGCCGACGCAAATCAGGCTCAAAATTGGGTCGGGAATGGGTCGGCAGGCGGACGAAAAGCGGACGCGCGTCCGTTTTGATCAACGTGTTGGGCCGATTTTTCTGTCCGCGCCGACCCAAACGGACACGCGCGGACGAAATGGGTCGGCGCGTTGGAGTTGCTCTTAGGGACGCTAAAAAAACACGAGTGCACACCGGGAGTAGCTCAAGTGCGGGGTTGTTTGTACGTACGCCCTCCTCCGAACCAACTTCTTTAATACCACAACGAATTGGAAGCTGAACAATGCTGGCCAACTTCCAACTAAACAGCATACTACATGGAATTCACGTGACAGGCTCGTGCTCGTCGGTTTTGCTGCCAATTCTCGGGTCCAAAACGTGATCATCTTGTCTCAGTACTTGATACCACACAGTGGCCGTTCCACCGGTACTCTTCAGCCTTCACTGTCCAAGCAGGACGGCAGTTCTCACGGCTGAGAGCAAGATGGTACTGCTCGGGAACCTCACGGCAAGTCCGGCGGCCACCGCCATCCGGCAGATCCGGCAGGCACAGCGCGCCGATGGTCCCGCGTCCGTGCTTGCCATCGGCACGGCGAACCCGGCGAACTGCGTTCGGCAGGACGACTACGCCGACTACTACTTCCGGGTCACCAACAGAGAGCATGTCACCAAGCTCAAGTCCAAGCTCCACAGAATCTGTATGTAATTGTTCAGCTCTTGCGCTCAGTTCAATTTTGCCTGGCTTGCAACCCAATTACATGTCAATTTTGCCTATACGAAGAGAGATATGAAAAATGAGAGGAATGGACTGCCATGCAAAAGTATAGCTATATGTGTGCTCCTAGGTCGATACAATAAATATAAAGAAAGAGATTTAAAGAATGTTAAAAAATACAATTCTTATAGTCAACCTTATAACTAATCTTATTGTACGAGTGCCTATAAGTGATGACTATATACATGACAACATCAATAAGCTTTGTATTACTAACCATGCTCTCATGGTTACGTTTTCTATTTATTCAGGTAAAAGCTCGGCCATCAAGAAGCGGTACTTCCACCACACGGAGGAGATGCTGCGAGGCCACCCCGAGCTCATAGACCGGACGTTGCCATCCCTGGACACCCGGATGGGCATAGCCGCCACCGCCATTCCCGAGCTCGGCGGCAGCGGCCGCGACCAAGGCCATCGCGGAGTGGGGGCGCCCGGCCACCGACATCACCCACCTCGTCGTCAGCACCTACTGCGGCGCGCACATGCCGGGCGCCGACCTCCGGCTGGCCTCCCTCCTCGGCCTCGCCCCCACCGTCCGCCGCACCATGCTCTACCTCAACGGCTGCAACAGCGGCTCCACCGCGCTCCGCGTCGCCAAGGACATCGCCGAGAACAACCGCGGCTCCCGCGTCCTCGTGGTCTGCGCCGAGCTCACTCTCATCTTGCTCCGCGCCCCCGAGAACGAGGCCGACAAGGCCACGCTCATCATGCAAGCCCTGTTCGGCGACGGCGCAGGCGCCGTGATCGTCGGCGCCGATGCGAACCGCGGCTCCGTCGAGCGCCCGCTCTTCGAGATGGTGGCCGCGTCGCAGACCGTGATACCGGAGTCTGAGCGTGCCGCGGCCGGACGGCTAGGCGAAGATGGACTCCTCTTCTGCCCTGCCATTGAGATGACAACGCTTATTCGCGAGAACGTCGAGCAGTGCCTGGTAGACGCGCTGGAACCGCTCGGCATGAGCGGTGGCTGGAACCATCTATTCTGGGCGGTGCATCCAGGGGGGCGAGCAATCTTGGACGGCGTGGAGGCGGTGCTCCGGCTGGAGCCCGAGAAGCTGGCGGCGAGCCGCCATGTACTGAGCGAGTACGGGAACATGTCCGGGCCGACGGTGATCTTTGTGCTCGACGAGATACGGCGACGCCACGGAGAGCGTGGGGTTGGACGTGACGGCCTGGGTGTGTTACTGGGGCTCGGACCGGGGATTTCCGTCGAGACGATAGTGTTGCACGCCACTGGTAAATGACCTCGTAAAAATAAGTTTACAATAAAAAATGGTCAAATAAATCCGTCCACTTCTTTCATTTCAAAAAACAAGTTGTAGTAGTTTTTCAAAGTTCAAAAGTTTCTACCGCTTCGTTCGCTGCTCCTGGAACCGCTTCAAATCGGCGATCGGGAGGCGATTCTTGCCTGCTTCTCTCCACACCGGCAACACCGTGGGTCCTCGTCCTCTCCGTCTGCCACTCTGGTGGCGGGAGCGGGCGGGGACCCCGGTAGTTTCTCTCTGGTGGGGAGATTGAATAGGCATAGTTTGCTTTCAGAGGTGCTGCAACAATGGTGGGGACAGCGCCGCGTCGCAATAATCTGCTTCTGCTCTTCCCTCATCTCGATGGCACTCTAATGGGTGGCGTCGGGGAGCAGGTGGCTCGGTCTTCTCGTCGGTCTTCAGATTCGGTGAGATTTGTGTTTGATGGTCGGCACACGACACTCTCTCGGATGGCGTTGGTGTCGACCGTCTCGGTTGTGTTTGGTGTCTTGCAATGGGATGCGTGGATGGAGGCAAGCAGCGGCGTTCCTCTTCTTCGATCGCATCAGATGAAGTTGACGACGCTGGGATCTAGCGGACACGGGGAAGAACCCCAGCCGACGTGCCACAAAGCATCGGTCCTGTCGCTTGCGGCGGTCCGGTCGCATCATCGTATGCGAAGGTGCTCCTCCAGATCTGGGTATGACGGCAACTCCCTTCTTTCTTCAGCGTTGCCTTGGTGGCGGTGGAGGTCGATGGTGGGCAACGTTTCGGTGTGGCACAAGATTCTGTCGCAGTGAAATTTTAGTTTTGCTTCTTGCGGAATCTTTGATGCAATATTGCAAGACATCTATGTATGTCTCTGGTAATGACCACATATGTACTATTTGTAACCTGTTTGTTTAATCAAATATATGTGGTTATTTCAAAAGAAAAAGTTCAAAAGTTTCTATGTTTGACCAAGTTTTTAGTACTCCCTCTGATCCATAATAAATAATAAGTGTTGCAGTTTTGTACTAAGGTTTAACTAATCTTGTTTCAAAACTGTGACACTTATTTGAATTGAAGGGAGTAGTAAAGTATATCAACATCTAAAATAGTAGATAAATAAAATATACAAATATATTTCATATGAATTTAAAAATAATGATTTGCTATTGTACACGTTGATTCTCGATAGAATTTTAGCCAAGATTTAAAAAATACAGTCAAAGTTAGAGAAATTAAACTTGAAAAAAAAATACAGCTTATATTTGAAATATAAGAGAGTGGGTATCAATAACGTACCATCTCGGAACCGTCTCAATGGATATTCCGGGTCCGACCCTTGGTAACACACCTACGCCATCACGTCCAACCTCATGCTCTCCAAGACCTCACCGTACCTCATCGAGCACAAAGATCACCGTCGGCCCAGACATGTTCCCGTACTCGCTCAACACATCTTCATTGTTTTTCATATTTCATAGCTGTACTCGCCCAACACATCTTCATTGTTTTTCATATTTCACAACTAACTAGTGTGCAATATGTCTGAAAACTGACTTGCAATGGTCGATGGACAACTTAAAACTTAATTCGGGTCGGAGTCTGCGCTGTAATGTTAGGCTATATGGAATTAGGAAAAAGTACAAAATTGGCTGACCGTCTATCATCTCGCTTCAGTCCTCCTCCTACACGCCAGGTCAGATGGGGAACCTTCATAATCAGCGAACGTTCACTCAGAGGATGACACTTGCGAACGTTTTTTATTGCAGTTTGTGCTGGCTGAGGATGGCAATTTTTGTAAGCAAGCATGACAATTCTGCTGCAGTCTGCTGTAGTTTTGTTTTTCGGTGATAAAAAAGCCGTGCTTGCGAACTAAAATTGACATCCATGCAACAATATATATTGTCGTCAAAACATTCCCTATTGCCACCGGTCACAGCGAATGTAAACATATAACATTGCCCCTTTTTTCGTGGAGCGGTTCATGCAATCCCCCCACCCCCCCCCCCCCCCCCCCCCCCCCCCCCCCCCCCCCCCCCCCCCCCCCCCCCCCCCCCCCCCCCCCCCCCCCCCCCCCCCCCCCCCCCCCCCCCCCCCCCCCCCCCCCCCCCCCCCCCCCCCCCCCCCCCCCCCCCCCCCCCCCCCCCCCCCCCCCCCCCCCCCCCCCCCCCCCCCCCCCCCCCCCCCCCCCCCCCCCCCCCCCCCCCCCCCCCCCCCCCCCCCCCCCCCCCCCCCCCCCCCCCCCCCCCCCCCCCCCCCCCCCCCCCCCCCCCCCCCCCCCCCCCCCCCCCCCCCCCCCCCCCCCCCCCCCCCCCCCCCCCCCCCCCCCCCCCCCCCCCCCCCCCCCCCCCCCCCCCCCCCCCCCCCCCCCCCCCCCCCCCCCCCCCCCCCCCCCCCCCCCCCCCCCCCCCCCCCCCCCCCCCCCCCCCCCCCCCCCCCCCCCCCCCCCCCCCCCCCCCCCCCCCCCCCCCCCCCCCCCCCCCCCCCCCCCCCCCCCCCCCCCCCCCCCCGGTTGTGGGTGCCGCGAATTGCTAGCACACATACGATGTCGCGGCTACAACCTCCTCGGACTCTCAGAGAACCACACATGCATCACCATTCACCGCTGACCTCCCCCCTTTGACCCGTGGTGCCGTGGCCGTCGCCCACCCCCTTCTCCCCTGGCGATGGTGGCTCTACCATGTTTGATGGGTAGAGATACAACCGCGGCACGGGTAGCTACAACCGACGATCACCGATGCTGGGACCGGTGGTGGTCGGTGATGCAAGCGGACCACGCTGTTGATGACCCACAAGTGTTAGGGATCACAACAGTCTTCGAGGGAAGCACTTCAACCCAAATTTATTGATTTGACACAAAAAAAGCCAAAGAATATTTATAATCCTTAGCAGTTGAGATGTCAATTTAACCACACCTGGATAGATAACTTGCTTGCAACAATTTATTAGTAGCACAGATCTATGATGGTTGTAGTGATATAGTAACAACAATAATAACACTAACAAGTAACAGTATTACACAGAGTAGTACCAGGGTGCATCATCAGTAACTTTAAAGGAAGCAATAGTATGAAAAGCGTAGGCATGGAATTAGATAGTGGGTTTTTTTCCAGATGATATTCATTATGTAAAAGTCATAACATAGAGCGTTAGTAAACTAGCTCCAATTCATCAATCATATGTAGGCATGCATTCCATAAATAGTTCTACGTGCTTACGATAAGAACTTGCACATCATCTTTTATCCTACCCTCCCATGGCAGCGAGATCCTAACGGAAACTAAGGGTAATTAAGGCACTCATTTTAATAGAGAACGGATCAAAATATTAACATACAGTGAATACATGTAATCCTCAAGGTAAAGTCATCCCCGTCAATATCTCAATCCTAACGGAAACTAAGGGTAATTAAGGCACTCATTTTAATAGAGAACGGATCAAAACATTAACATACAGCGAATACATGTAATCCTCAAGGTAAAGTCATCCCCGTCAATATCTCAATCCTAATGGAAACTAAGGGTAATTAATATACTCCTTTTAATAGAGAAACAGATCAAAGCACCAACATACAGTGAATACATGTAATCCTCAAGGTAAAGTCATCCCCGTCAATATCTCAATTATTGTCACTTTGGTGGCTAGGGTTCAGAACAATAACAGGTGCATACAACTTGCAGATAAAATCAAGAACATAAATATATTTGAAAAATCAAAGAGAGTTTAGAAATCATGGCACTCGGATCCTAGTGACAAGCATTAGGCATAACAAAGTCATAGCAACATCAGTCTCAGAACATAGTGGATACTACACATCAAGCCCTAACAAATCTGACATCTATTACATAACAAATCTCATCCAATTCACATCTACCTCCATGTGCTTATAGATGAATTACTCACACATGGATGAGAGCATCATGAAATTGTTGTTGGAGAAGGATTGATGATGACGATGACGAAGAATCCCCCTCTCCGGAGCCAAAAACGGACTCCGGATCAGATCTCCAGAGAAAGAAGAGGAGGTGGCGGCGGCTTTGTATCATAAAACGCGCCTATGATTTTCTGTGATTTTTTTGACCCCCCCCCCCCCCCCCCCCCCCCCCCCCCCCCCCCCCCCCCCCCCCCCCCCCCCCCCCCCCCCCCCCCCCCCCCCCCCCCCCCCCCATATATAGGATTGTTGGGCGATGGAATCATCATAAGGCGGTGCCTGAGGGCCCACACGGACACGGGGTGGGCGTGCCACCGGGCCGTGTGAGGGCCTGGTGGCCCCCCTCTGGTCCATCTTCATTCCATAAATCTTCATATATTCTGAAATAATTCTCCAAGAATCCCCGTCAAATTTTGAGCAGTTTTATTTCTCCATAAAAATAACACCATGACAATTCTTCTGAAAACAACGTCAGTCCGAGTTAGTTTCATTCAAATCATGCAAATTTTCATTTTGTTGATCTCCTTTGAACTGAAAATGTCACCCAAAGCCTCTCACACCTTTTCTTCAACCGCGGCTTCCGGTTATCTCTTGGTATAGGATGGAACATTGGTCTACAACTCCAAGAGACGACGATTGAAGCGTATAACAGAACAAAGATCTCACGCCTCAAGGAAATCCTAATCAAAGGTTGTTGGAGCCTATGGAAACACAGAAATGACACCGTACATGATAATCAGAAATCCAGAGCCTTGATCTGAATCGTCGTAGCTATTTAAAGAGCGGTTTCTATGATCACGAAAAGAGCCAAACCCAGTTTGAAAGAAGGCATGGCTTGAGCGTTTGTAATTTTGATTTTCTTTTACGCCTCCACATTTGTGCGTGCAAACTTATCACTTTATGCAGAATTAAAAATATGAGTCGCAAGAGGGGGCTGTCCCTGTCGTTTCATGCCAAAAAAAAAAAGCATTCACTCATCAAAAGGAAAAGTAGAAGAGACTGTTCCATGCCCCGTCCAGAGGAGCGCGGCTTGGTTTCAAACTGCCGCAAAGAAAGCCCAGTGGACGCGCCCTGGCCCTCTCTGCTCTGGGAAGCAAAATTTGCGAGGGAACGCTACTTCCCGGCAATAGAGTACGTACGTACGTACTCTGCTGCTGAGGCTGCGGCAACGGTCGACTGAGCCCAAGGCAACGGGCACAACAGAATCCTTTGGGCTCCATCCCTCTTCCCTTCCAGGCGGGGGCCGCCGGTGGGGGTGGCATTCGACTGCTGGTGATCTGATCCCCACCGCCCAACGGTCACTTCACTTTTGGCAAAAAAAAAAAAAAAAGGTCACTTCACTTGTGCAGTGTAGCTCTCCCCCGTCCCCTCAATAAAGACCTCGCCAACGGCGTCCTCGACTCGACTATATATTTCCTCGCCCCGAAACGAAAATCTAGCCGTTACACCCAACGGAAACCGCTCCTCCACGCCTCCCTCTTAACTCCATCCCCCCATCCCCCTCTCC